>JANIJG010017653.1:19221-34051 GCA_024611175.1 Megaceryle torquata | reverse complement strand
AGTGCCTAACCACTCTCTCAGGGAAGAATTTCTTCCTAATATCTAATCTAAACCTCCTCTGACACAACTTGAGGCCATGTCCCATCCTTGAGATATTGAGATATTGAGGAACTTTGTGTGGAAGGTGAGTACTGAGGCAGCAGTTCCAGGCATGCACAGCAGCATAACACTGAGAATCTAGGGGAATTTTCACCTTTTAAGTCTAAGCAGAATTTCTTGATGCATTTAACTCATGCTTCCTGCATACATCACAATGTAGGTGCCTAAGTACTGTTCTGGATTTATCCTCAATTAATAGATAATCCAAATAACTCTCCTTGGATCAAATAGGCAAGAAGGGAGAAAGAAGGAATTATTTTGAATTGCAAAGTCAACCTCAACAATCCAGGGTGTAAACAGTAATATGTGTTTTTATTAATTCATCTTCAATGTTCTTTTTGATTGAAAATTAAATGAGGCACTGTAATTACGAAGAAGTTAATGGAGAATGTGGAGGTACACTGGGCTTAACACCAGTTCATGGCTGTTTGAGGTTACTTCGTTATACCTTGATTTTAAAGCAAATTCAACAAATCAAATATTAGTTACTCTGAGGCTATTTGAACACATAAGGGACAACAACCCAGAAGTATCTTGAGGTTAAGTAAAAACTGAGGTAAACTGCACATGTTTCTATTCATAGTAGTAGTATTATGACCTTGACAGCATTTTCATGAGATAGAATAAAATTTTTCCACTAAAATTCTGTCTACAGGATGAGATTTATCTCAACAAGCCTTCAGTATTTTAATAGCTCCTTAAGATGAAATTAGACTCTGCTGCTGGAAAAGGCTTTACAGTTTAGATCAAAGCTAGCTGAAATTCACTTGTTTCCTATGAATTTAGGATATTTTAAACAAGTTTTTTATTTCAGTGTGGAGATGAGAGTAGTTTCTAAGTTTCCTGTGGAAGGAAATAATTTTCAAAAATGTTAATTTTGAAATTAATAATTTTTGAGGAAGAAGTTCAGAATTTGATTAGATCTTTTTAAAATGGAAATGAAACAGTACTAGATAAGTACCAGTTTTCCAGAGCTTCCAGAGGTCTGAACAACCAAAGCTATTTCCATGAATTAGGAATAGTGAGTTGAAGTGTGGAAGACTCAGTCATAGCCAGGTTTGCCAGAGCTTTCATGGAGTGTTGCTTCATGAGGAGGATCCCAAGACCCTGAATTCTAAATCTGAGCATTTCATTCCAGTACCATGTTTATTTGGCATTCAATATACCCTATAAAATGAAGAAATATTTTTCTCATTTTGAAAACAGGGACAAGGAGAGACAGAAGGTGTTGCCAAGATGTAAGCTCATCTTTGCATAACTTAACCTTGGAAAGTCAGGAACTGAGAGCAGCCAGGAAGTAAAGCCAAAATAGTTGAGAAGAAATATATTGAACTGGTCTGTAGGTTGGACTGGAGGACGATGAATCCATCCAGTCAGGAATCACAGTAATGTTTTTCTTGTCAGATTGTGAAACTCAGGTACCTTCATGTCTTCTAATAGAAAATTCAGGAAAGTACTCCTGATTGAGTTTGCCAGTAGATCAAGGCAGGAGGTAATTTCAATTACTGTCTCTCTACTCACATCCAAAACCTGTCCTGCTCTGTATACCATCACGGGGCTGGAGAGGGAGAATGGCTTTGCAACCCAGTGGGTTAGATGCACCTTTGGGATTCTCTCAGGACTAGAGAAATTATATTGCTCCAGAGTGATGTGACAAGTGGCAAGTTTGAAGGTGAATATTTTAGTTTTCACTACTCTAAGGTCCTCCGTGGGTCCAAGACCATGTATTTATCTGTCAAAAGGCTCAAAAGCAAATCTGTTGTTGAGCTGGCAGCTTAACTCCCTTGGAAAAAATTCTTGGGCTGTCAATGCCAAATACTCACTGTTTATTGTCAAAAGGTATATAAGCATAATTAAATTGCTATGACAATATTAACAATAATAATAAATGTATAGTTGAGATCTGTAAAATTTAAGGGTGTGGTTTAATGTGAACTATATTTTTGCAACATTATATAAATCTGTAAATAATTTATACTCTTTTACAGATCTATAATATGGAATGCACATTGGTTTCTTTGTTTATTTAGCAGGACCCCAAAGGAGCCATTTGAATATAGGCAGTGAACAAGCATTAAGTCACAAATCTTGACTAAATCCTAATATGGCTATTGATAGAATATTCAACTCAAAATGAATCCTCTATTCCATTGTGTATTAATAACACTTTGAAAATGCACATACTTTAATTTTGCCAAAATAGAATAGGAATAAAAAGGAATTAAATTGCCATACAGCATCATAAAAACATTTAAGTAATTATGAAAATGTGAAAAACCTCTACCTTATTCCAAATCATTATGGCTATTGTCAATTGATATGACTTGATGTTGTCTTGTGTGATCACAGCAGTGATTGCCAGCTTGGATTGATTGTACCTAAAGTAAACTACAATATTTTACCACAACCCATGGAAGAAATTAAATTAGAATAGAAAAAAATGAAGCTAAGTGAAGAGAAGCAGTGGCCTGTGACTTTACACCATATCATGTTAAACCCACAGTTTTGACATGGTTTCCATCTGAGGCATCCTACACAACATAAACTGTCTGGGTTTTTTTGAGTGCCTTATCTATCTTGTAGATGCCACTAAGTAAGGTTAGGCATGGGATTCATTACATAGGGAAATAGGGTAAAGAGTTGAGCAGAGCAGAACTTAATGAAGTTCAAGAGAGGCAAGTGTAGTGCCCTGCACCTACAAAGGAATAACAGCATGCACTAGTACAGGTTAGGGGTTAACCTGCTGGAAAGCAGCTCTGTGGAGAAGGACCTGTGAGTCCTGGTGGATGAGCCAGTATTGTGTTCTTGTGGCCAAGAAGGCCAGTGGTATCCTGGGGTGCATTTAAGAAGACTGTGACAAGGACATAGAGGGAGGTACTCCTCCCCCATCTATTCTGCTTTAGTGTGACCACATCTGGAGTATTCTGTCCAGTTCTGGTCTCTGCAGTTCCAGACAGAGGGAACTACTGGAGAGGCTCCAGCAGAGGGCTGTGAAGATGATGAGAGTACTGGAGCATTTCTCTTATGGAGAAAGGCTGAAGGACCTGTATCTGTTTAGCTGGAGAACACCAAGAGGGGTTCTTATCAATATTTAAAGGGTAGATCTCAAGAGGCTGAGGCCAAACTCTTTTCAGTGATGCCCAGGAACAGGACAAGGGGCACTGGGCACAAACTGAAACACAGGAAGTTCTATCTGAACATGAGATAAACCTTCTTTACTTTGAGGATGACAGAGCACTGGAGCAGTCTGCCCAGAGAGGTTGTGGAGACTCCTCTGGAAATATTAAAAACCCACCTGGACACAATCATGTGCAACTTGCTCTAGGTGAAGATTCTTTGGCAGGTCTGTTGAGGTAGGTGATCTTCAGAGGTTTCTTCCAACCCTTACTATTCTATTATTCTGTCCCTAAGTCCATGAATCTCAATTAGAGATAATTTGTGCCATTTCCTCAAAATAACAATCCAGATAGGAAAAACACTAATTAAAGTAGATTTGTGACTGAAGTGCATTATGGAGGCATGGATGGATGCGTGCAAATTTTGTGTTCCTAAATTTTAAGTGACTGGCAGGAAACATCTACATCCTACATCTTGTGACCAAAAGTTCTATCAGATGCTCTATGTGTACCTCCATGAAAGCTCTTACTGAAGGTTCAGCAGTGTGACAGAGTTTTGACATAACAAATTCAGCACTGGGGACTGGTAGAGGCATCCAAGGAAAACCTGAGCCTAAAACTCTGTATTAGATCTAAAATTGAGTGTCACTAATCCATCAGGCACTGTATTCAGTGTGCTTCCTTGAGTGACTCCAACTGCTAATTAAATGCAAATAATGACATAAGAATAGTTTGCAAGATGAAACACTGTTAGATGAAAGGAGCTGAAAGTGTTAAACAGCTGATCTGCATCTCTTTTTCCAAATGTAGCATTTGCAGTGACAGAAAATTAGGCTGAATATCAGAATGCAGGAAAGATCCCCAAGTAAGTATGGTTTCAATAAGACTGTCTTTTGAATCAAATAGCAACACTGTTTCCACTGAGAAAACACTTTTAAAAATATGAGCTTTCTTTGAGTTAGCATATGTCAAAAGAAGGGTTGAATTGCAGCTGTTTCCAGAGCTTGGCACATACTTTCAACCTGTTCTCAGTTTCTTTTGTATTAAAAATGTAAGAAACTCTTTTTCTATGCTAAAAAGCAGAGAAAAATGCAGTAGCTTGTAAAAATCTTATTCTGCAAGGTTTAAAAGATCCCTTTAGTAAAGCATTTGATTTTGAAATTTAAGGCTATGCTACTTCCACAAGATTTTTTGCAGCTCCCACATGGAATATAATCTTATTTCAGGTTTAAAAAAAAATACATCTCTTGACAGTGATACCTCCAGCTTTCAAGTAGGAGTCCTTCATGGTTATTGCTGGATGGCAAGTTATGTGTCTCTGGCCCCTACTGAGTGAAAACACTCAGAAGGTGTTGGGGTTATGCTGGGGATCAGCAGACAATAATATCACTCCAGTATCCAGCGAGCGTCAGCACAGTGCAAGCAGTGCTTTTCTTCACTCCTAGAGCTGACGATGACTTGGATGTTTACATTATTTCTTTGAGACACAAATGTAATTGCAGTGGAAAAGTACCTTCTCTAGGCTGACAAATCTCACACAGTGACAGTGTTTAACATTTTTCAGGCTAAGTGGAGTGAGATGAGAAAAGTCAAAGGAACAATTCTGGAGATGTCACTAGTGACAGAGAGGTGGCTTTTTTTTTTAATCTGTGTTAGAAAACATTTCTTATCAAGTTAATATGAAAAATCATTAATTGCTATGAGATATGTTTATGATGATATCATATATGTAATCTTACAGCTATGTTGATGAAGCTTTATAACCTGACAAAAAGTGATCATGAGACATTCTGCATTCTGTGAGTTGGGATTTTTTTTTTTGCAAGAGCACAGGTTTTAATAATGAATGGATATTAGCCTTGAAGTTACATAATGAAAAAAACTATAAAAATTATAGACTACTTTCCTTTGGTGTAGAATAAATGAGCAGAAAAACAAGCATGAGGGAGCTGAGTATCAGCAGTGTACCATCCTTGTTTGCTTTCTGTTCGTATCTGCTGGATCCCGATGATTGGAGCTGTAAGGCAGCTCAGTGATTCATCCCGTAGGTGGCTGCCTGTCACAGGTGGGTGAAGTGCTTCCTATATATAGCTTGTGCATGAGTTCATAGCGCACTCAGGGAAGGCCTGTAATGAAAGGTGCTCTCCAAAAGCCTTGGGTAAATCATTATTTTATTATTACAGCAAGGTGCTAGCAGCTGACAATTTCAATAATTGGATCAACATTCATATTGCAAATGCCAGCAGGTTTGACTCAGCTGTTTATAGTTCTGTAGCAGATAAATTAAATGCTATGAAACTGATTTTATTTCAGGTGAGATTTCTGGGAGATGGGAGAAAGAAAGACCAGTCTGTCCTTTGCATGTTAGAGATCCCAGTGCTGCTTCCCCAGATGACCTCTCCTCTGTTGTGCCGTGAGTTAGCCAGACAGGCAGTGGTCGTTTCAGTTCATAGCTGCAACACAAAGTTCAGCACTGCAGTGTGATGACTCAGTGCTTAGAGTTCTTGCACAGGATGATGTGATCCCAGTTTCTGGCCCCTGTTTTGTTATGAGCACTGTGCAACTCATCACTGATGAATCCAAACAGGGACATGGATGCTCTCACACCTGACTTGAGCTATCTGTGTCTTAGAGTGGAATCTAATTCCCAGTGTTAGGTGCAGTGAGTACCTGTACAGTGAAGATGTGGTCCCCTCAAAGCCATTTAAAGGAAGTAGATTGACTTACCTAGATCACAAGGAAATGCTGCAACTCTTCTCTGTTGTGAGAAGTTGGGGTATACCTGCTGGAAAGCAGCCCCATGGAGAGGGACCTTGGCATCCTGGTGAACAATAAATTATCCATTGAATAGAATTGTGCCCTTGTGGCCAAGAAGGCCAATGGCATCCTGGGGTGTATAAGGAAGAATGTGGCCAGCAGGTTGAGGGAGCTTCTCCTCCCCCTCTACTCTGCACTAGTGAGACCATATTTGGAGTATTGTCTTCAGTTCTGGTGTCCCCAGTTCAACAGAGACAGGGAAATACTAGAGAGAGTCCAACAGAGAGCTACAAAGATGTTGAAAGGACTGGAACATCTCTCATATGAAGAAAGGCTGAGAGCCCTGGGGCTGGTTAGCCTGGAGAAGCGCAGACTGAGAAGGGATCTTATTAATGTTTACGAATATCTGAAGGGTGGATGTCAAGTAGGAGGGGCCAGTCTCTTTTCAGTTGTGCCATGTGATAGGATGAGAGGTAACGGTAGCAAGGTGAAGCACAGGAAGTTCCACCTTAACATGAAGAAAAACTTCACTTTGAGGGTGACAGAGCATTGGAACAGGCTGCCCAGAGAGTTTCTAGAGACTTTCAACACTCACCCTGCATCTGTTCCTGTGTGGCCTGCCCCGGGTGTTCCTGCATTGGTAGGGGGGTTGGACATGATGATCTCCAGATATCCCTTCCAACCCATACCATTCTATGATTCTAAATTAATCACAGTCTCAGAAAATCATCACCTGCTAGGTTTCACAGGTGGAACATCCTCCTGGAAGGAGGCCTTGTCTTCTTTCTAAAATAAGACACAAACCTCATGGCAGGAGGACAATCCTTTTAGGTACCAGGCAATGTGGGTTCACCTTCCTTCTCTGAACATACTTTGATCAAACTGTAATTTTTAATATCCCTTGATATTAAAGAAAATTGAGACATTAACTTCTGTTAATCCTTATCTAAACTCACACATGACAAAAAGTAGGTACTAAAGTAATAAAATTTTGCTTTTCCTCGGTGAATCATAATTACATCAATGGCTCTGTGCATTAAAAGCAGTGTTTCCCAAGATGATCAACAATTTGGATTTCAGAAAACTACTCAGAAGCAGTGCTATAAATTTCAGAAGTATATCTATTAGGTTCAGAACCATGAAACTTACCCTTGATGGTCTGTTTATTTATTTATTTTTGCCATCACTGCCTCTCTCTTTCCCTGGCATGAATAATGTATCAGTGTTTTTTTGTTTGTTTGGGTTGTTCTTTTTGTTAACGCCTAGAGAAAAATTGAGATGTTAATTTCTTACAGTGACAGCTAAGACAAGCACAGTTAAGTAGTTTACTTTCTAGGGATTGCTCACTGAATTCTTCAAGAAGTTCCTATGCAGCTGATGCAGTTGAGGGCCACACTATTGATTCCTAGCTGACAGCAAACAGATGGACTGTCAGCAGAATTGTTCGTACTTTTAGTAGGGTACATCATTAATGAAGTCAAATACGAGCTTATGTTTCCAGCTCCCTGGTATTAAAAAAGGTGCAGTATACTGTAAAAGTAGTTTATTAGATCCCATGTGTCATTCAAGGAAATCAGTTATGCGTAATCTGTGACATGGAAAAAAAATCAGTATTCTCCAGCAATATATGTTAATTGTACTCTGTATTCTTTCTGACAAATTTCATTTTTCCACTGGTGAATAAGTGCTAAAATACTGCTTTGTATCTTCAGTAGTAGTAGTGTATCTCTGTATTTCCTGACATATGCCAATGTTAGGTGTCAAGGGATACAGAAAACCCTGGGACAGATAGAAATGCCAATCAGTAAGTCTTTTTAGTTTTGTATCAACTTTTTTTCTTTCCTACACCTGGTCTATTAATTGTGGGACAACATAAAATGGTGGCGAGTCAGTGGAATGTTATGTGTAAAAATTCAGATTTTAAAACATTTGGCTATAATTTCACATACTTTAAATTCCAAATGAAACAATAATAGTTAAAAGACTAAATCCCACTCACTTTACACTCACAATTAGACCTATTGAAGCTAAGCTAGCTGTGTAAGATATGGTCTTTTGCTTATTGTTTGTTTCCTAGAACTGAATTTCCCCAGGGTAGTGACCTGTGTGGTCAAGTTCAGCAATACAAAAAGGTACATTCCTTCATAGGCATTTAATACTCCTTTATGTGCCAAAACAATAAGCTAGTCCAAAATCTTAAACAATGAAAGATGATTTTACCAAAAAAATATAGATTAATAGCTGCTGTGATGATTAATCTTCAGAAGTGTATCTGTAAAGATACTGACAGCACTGTAGACAATATTCTTAAATGCTGTGTTACTGTTCATATAGTTTGTTGTTTTTTTGATATATTTTTCTATGTAATAGATGTCTTTCTAAAAGAAATTTCTTCATATCCCTATAGTCATCTTTGTCAGTTTTATAATTGCTTGATAGTTTTGTCAAGCAGAATGTTAGAAGGGTTTCTTTTGTGCTGTCACCTTTGATTACAGAAGTTTTCTATAGGGGAGATGGTGATGTCTGAAGGCTAAAGTGCTTGCACTAAAAAGTTTTATTTGAAAAGTTTTATTTGTTAATAAATGAGTGCCATTTAAGAAAACTCAAAGTGTATGGAAAATTATTGTTCCTAAGGTGTATTATTGTACTTTTTTTTTTCTTTTTTTTGGTATGTTCACCATTTGCTCTTCTTTTATTCTTTCTGTCTCAATTACTATTGATGTTCTGAATGCCTGTCAGCTGATAGCTTTTTATAAGTTGTTCTGCAAACTGAACACAAATAACATGACAGCTTGCAGGCTACTTGTTGTCATGGTGTTATTACTTTGCTCTGGGCAATGCCATATAAAGAATATTACCTCTCAACTCCTATTTGCATCAACAAAATATTTTAACATTAACACAATAATATCAGAATGGCAGGATGTTTATGACATTACCAGCACCAAGAAAGAAGAATAAAATTATGTCCTGTTCCCGCCTGCACATTTTCACCCACTCCCAGGATCTCTGCTACTGCGGTTACAGAATTGTTGATTTCTGTGGAGGTAAGTTGATTTCAGGTTCTAAGCCAAATTATGAAATTTAATTTGAAAGGTCTTTCCAACTGCATTTGCAGGCATTCATTAAATGAGATGTAACACAGGGAATGTCACCCTACATGCTATGCTTTGAACTGGCTTACAACAATTTACTCTGAGGATGTCTTAATTTTGGAAGTTCTGTGCAACATCCACAGTTGAAAAAGCTCCAAGGAATTACAGCACTGACCAAGAGCAGGTGAAAAATATTTTGTATAAGAGCATCACCAAAATTATGGGTCACAAAGATTTCCTGCACCAGAAAATACTTCTCCATGCAAATAGTCTTCCTGCAGTTTAGGATTAACTTTGGTTTATTTTATCTTACTCACTTTGGAAATGAAGTAGCTTAAAGAATAAAAGGCTTTTGTAAGCAAGAAGATGTATTTTGAAGTGAAACTCTTTGAAGAGATTGATTTGTGTACTTACATATAATAATTGTAGCCACAGCTTTCACTATATAGCTGGCTCCAAGTTTCTAATAGATCATTTTGAATAAAACATCTTTCAGTGCTGTCATGCTAGTAGTTGAACATAGGCAACAGCTTGTGTGGACATCTCTGCTGTGTTCCTGTATGACCCTTCTGCACCTTTGGAAACCAACTGATGTAACTAACTGCAAATTTCTGTCTACAAAGCAGTGCCATCTGCAGCCTTCCTTTCTTTGTTTTTTTGTTGTTTGTTTGGTTTGGTTTTTTTTTTTTTTTGTTGGTTTTTTGTTTGTTTGGTTTTGGTTTTGTTTTGGTTTGGTTTTTTTTGTTGGTTTCGGGTTTTCTTCAATGAGAAAAGGAAGAGTAGGGAAAAAGTGAGTCCACTGCTAAATGAGGTGGGATATATGGTAACAGAGGATGCAGAGATGGCAGAGCTGCTGAATGCCTTCTTTCCCTCAGTCTTTACTCCCAAAATCAGCCCTCAGGAACCCCAGTCACTGCAAGTAAGAGAGCAGAATTGGAGAGAGGAAGACACTCTTTGTTCCATATCTTCAATGACCTGGATGAGGGTATAGAGTGTACCCTCAGCAAGTTTGCTATGATACAAAACTGGGAGGGTTGGCTGACACACCAGAATGCTGACAGGCTGGAGATCGGGGTGAAGGTGAACCTCATGAGGTTCAATAAGGACAAGTGTAAAGTCCTGCATCTGGGGAGGAATAACACCAGGCACCAGTACAGGTTAGGGGTTGTCCTGCTGGAAAGCAGCTCCATGGGGAAAGACCTTAGGAGTCCTAGTGGATAGCAAGTTATCCATGGGACAGCAATGTGCCCTTGCAGTGAAAAAGGCCAATGGCATCCTGGGGTGCATTAAGAAAACTGTGTCCAGAAGATGTAGGGAGGTCCTCTTCCCCCTCTACTCTGCCCTAGTTAGACCACACCTGGAATACTGTGTCCAGTTTTGGGCTCCCCAGTTTAAGAGAGACAAGGATCTACTGGAAAGAGTCCAACAGAGAGCTACAGGGATGATTAAGGGACTTGTGCATCTCCTCTATGAAGAAAGACTGAGGGAACTGGGACTGTTTAGTCTTAAGAAGATTGAGAGGGGACCTTATTAATCTCTATAAATATCCGAAGGGTGGATGTTAAATGGAAGGGGCCAATCTCTTTTCTGCAGTGCCCAGCAATAGGACAAGGAACAATGGGTATAAACTTGAGCATAGAAGTCTCCACCTCAACACAAGGAGGAACGTCTTTACTGTGAGGGTGATGGAGCACTGGAACAGGCTTCCCAGAGAGGTTGTGAAGTCACTTCTCTAGACACTTTCAAAACCTGTCTGGATGTATTCCTGTGCAACATGCCCTGGGTGATCCTTCTTTGTCAGGGGGGTTGGACTTGATGATCCCTAGAGGTCCCTTCCAACCCCTAACATTCTATGATTCTATGATTTGCCTGTAGTATGAATATTTGGAAACATGAATAATAGCATGCAGAGACTTTCTGGAAGCCTTGAGGTTGTCAGGCAATACCTGCCTCAGTACAGTGTCACAAAACCTAGAAAAATGCAATGCAGGAAGTGCTGTGAAAAGGACCTTCAGAGATGGTCTGAACACTGTGGCAGCTGGTGCAATGGTCCCTCCAAAACACAGTAAGAGGTCTACTTTCTCTGTCTGAGATATTCATGATGTAACACCTACTGCCTCTTTCCTCCTTTCATCCCAGTATTAGCATCTGTGGTCCAGTATAACATTGTCAATGAACATTTTGATACTTGTTCCTGTGTTTCCCTAAGTGCTTGGGAGAAAGACCTTGCAAATATCTGTACAACTGATGAATTGCTTTCCTCCAAAACTGCTGTCAGAAACAGTTTTTAACATGATGTGTACACAAACCTAACCATAGGTATGCTGATTGGAGCTCACTGTTGTGCTAGAAGGTGTGATGTTAACATATATACCAGCACAGCATGCAACAAATAATATTAGTTACTACTACTATTTTTTTTTTCATATAGATTACCTTTCTAGACAAGACCTAAATGCCAAGAAAAGAAAACCAGAGAATAAATATCCCATGGTCATGTCTCTTTCTCTAGGCTAGGCTACAACAGCCTTTTAATTTTCCACAGCCAGTCGTCAAGGTTAAGAAACCTACACATTGCCGAAGAGAGCAAGTGTTGTTTTTCCTGCATTGACGAATATTAAGGACAGATAAGACCACTACATCCTCCAGTGTAACATGAACAAGAGCATATATATGCATACAGGTTTTAGACTTGTTGAGAAAATACAAGTATTTTGATGACAGAAAGTATCTCAGTTTAATAAATAAATAAAAATCATTGGGATTTCATTTCCTTTCAGGAAGAAAACAGAGGCAAAACACTTTATATCAGTTTCAAAACCTGAAAAGTCTTTCAAAAGAAGAAATTAGAGAGGTGAAAGAAGGAGCTTAAAATAGAACAATTTTGGATTAACAGGAAGACAAAAAAAATCTTACAAACCTTTAAAACCAGCAAAAAGTTAATATACTAGTCAAGACCCCAAATCGCAGCTAGCATGAAAAGTTGCTGTGAAAAAATAGCTCTTGATTCTAAAGCGTTTTCAATTGGGTAAACTTGATCTGAACAGTGTAATAAGATCCAGGGGAGACACGGTGATGCTGAGAACCAGTGAAGAACTGGTGTAGATACACTTCAGAAATGTATTCTGCAGGTAGGCAAGAGCAATTCCTGATAAAATTAGTATGATTGCCTGAGGAAACTGAACTTATTAAATTTCACAGCTACATGGCTGCATTTCCATAGTAGAAAAGGGAAGAAATTAGAGGCAACTGCATGTGGATTATCCTGGTTTCCTAATGTATATTGTAGAAGAAACTTTTTGTGCATTTTTCAATTCAGACTTGGTAACAGGCATCAAGATCACTCTGGATACAGCTGAAGCTTTAATGCTAAGACAGTGTGGAGATAAACATAACCAACTGGGTTTGCAATTGGCTTTATATGAAAACAAAAGTATTATTTCTTCCTGGGATTTGTAGGTTCTGTTTTGTCTTCCACTACTCATCAAATCTTTTGCACTCATTTCAAGTATTCACAGAAAATATCTGCTTAACTAAAGAATATTTTTTTTTCTTGTATTCTTTGTGGTTCTCCTATATTATAACAGGGGACAATGGCTTCATGTGGGTCTAGTTATTTTTTGCACACTCTTTCTGACTTTTCCTGGACAGCTTCTCTGTCTATTACAGTAGTACTTGTCCTTGTAGGAAGAAACAAATTAAATATATAAGGATGTAATTTGATTAAATTAAGTTGCACCAAAATAATTCCATTTCCCCAAATACTATTGATTACTTATCACATTGCTGTGAAGATGGAGAGCAGGTTTTTTCTAAAGACCCATGGACCTAGCTTTCTAAGACAGGAAGACCAAGAATAAACACCAGGACATTTTCCTTTTTCTTGTTGTATAAAGAAGCTTCAAACCCTCAGATTAGGTTATTAATGATAGTCTTTCTCTAGAATGACAGGTAGAGCTGATAGAAGGCAGTATGTGATAGAGTCAGGTAATAGTAGAAATGCAATAATAATAATAATAATTCCAGTAACTAAATATATCCACTTTCATATGTTCTCTTTATCTGAATATCTTACTTCATTTTTTCGAGTTTCAGGTTGTAGACATTAGATTCCTCTATGCTTTATTCAAATAGATTAAAGAATCTTGTTTGTGAAAATATTTAATATGATGGATTCATGAAACATTTACTAAAAAGCCAACTAAAAATTTACTTAGTTATTTGAAGCACTTCATCTCTTCTAAAGCCTTCCAACATTACAGTTAAATAACTATTGGTGATGACTAATCTTATATACTTTTCACAAAGCTCAGACTTGAGATTTCTCAGTGAGTCCAAATGATCACCAGGGCTACTCCTCTCTACATCTTCAAATATTTTCTAATTGTCTTTTTCATTCCCTAAAGAACCACTTTCTGAATACAGTCTCAGAGTAGGTCCATCGTTTTTGTGCTTAACATAAGTCAATTCATTTCCCATTCCTATGCACTTTGCCAAAACCATTTTAAAAATGCATCATCCTGTTCACTTAATTATTTTCCAATGTATTTGTTTCCTTTCTCTCTTCCTGAAATAAAAATCCATTGCATCTTTAACCTCTTCCTTAACAGCCTTGCAAATTCACAATGCATCATAGCAGTGAGTGATACATACTTAAGCAAATATGATCACAGATTTTTTTTTATATATCCATGTTACTGATTGGTTGCATTTCATTCAGTAATATTTGAATGTGAACCTTCAAGTTCTGTCTAAAAGGATCCTTTTCCCTGTTACATCTTCTTATACTTGCACAGAACACAAAGGTGAGTTGGTACACTGAATTAAGCTGATAGTCCATCAACATGTTTATGTAGTGGAAAATCAAGACTCTCTTTCATTTATGATCCAGCTGTCAAGTGAATTCAGTCTCTGAATGCTCAAGGCACATTTAATGTCAAAATCCAAGATGAGTATGCAGAGAAAACATTTTCACAAGAATGCAAATATAAAAATATTCTGACATTTATTCCTGGGCTTGAGAGTTTATGACAAAAATCATCAACCCAGAGATTAAGGATTAAATGGTTTAGAGCTGCTATGGATTAAAAGTAGCATTTTGCACAGTGCTATCCTCAGCAAAGTGTGAACACAGTGCTGACATCAAGGAATAAAAAAGCTGACCCTGTTGCTCTGACTTTTTCTGGTATCTATATAAGGTATAGGCTGGCTGGTTTATGGATGCCTTTGTACCTTCCCATAACCAACAGAAACCCAGTGTCACATACTGGTCACCTTTCAGTAGTTACTAAATCACTGGGTTATACTCCTAGCATGCTGCAGAGTTTATGAAACGTGTAGTGTCAGCATGGTCTCTTAAGCCATCTGTGTTTCTATTTCCTTACCTGAAATCAATATTCTAATCTACAGTCACAGTTGAGTTTTGTTTGTTCTTCAGGTCAAATCAGTTACACATTACTCACGATCTAATTATATTGGACTGCAAATGACATAAAACTGTTTAGAATCATAAAGTAAATTTATCAAAACTTTTATTGCCACCCAAACAGAAATTTCCCTAAGAGGATTTCTTAGGTTCATATTGGTTTGCTTTCGCATTTGATATTGTTTCGCAATAAATTGCTGATACAGCTTCAGTACTACTACTGAATATTGTAACAAAATTATGAAATGTCTTTTAAAAGTTTTAATAAAACATTATTCAAGCACTGTTAGTACACAAAATATTGTCATGTACTATATAGGAATGAAAAGCAACATTTC
>JANIJG010017652.1:32362-54543 GCA_024611175.1 Megaceryle torquata | reverse complement strand
AAACCACCTCCTCCTCTCAGAAAAAAAAAAAAGGAGGGGGGGGGCGGGCAGGGGGGGATGGGTGAGTTTAATTAATCTGTTCCCTATACAAAACCAAAATTATCAACCACTCTCAGAACTGTAACATTTCAGAGTGTAGCATAAACCTTACATAGAGTGACAATAACTTTATGACCTGGTGACATTTATCTGCATAGGCTACTGTGTCCAAGCAAGAAAGCTTAAAGTTGTCTGCAAAAAAATGTAAGCTTTTAAAATACAGTTGAATAAATAATTGAGAAAAATCTGCATTTTATGACAATGATGTGTTTGGCCTTGTTAACAAAACACAGACCTAGAAGGAATTCAAAGACAACACTAAGCTTGTTTGCTTGCAGCTTTGCACCATACGACAGACAAAAACTCGAACGCCACACAGTATTCAGGATAGAATTTCTGATCAAACAGCAAAATTTACACTGTAATATTCAAGTTTAAAAGTTATGCAGTAACCACAACTAGCAGATATGATGGTAGAGATATTCATACTGCTATTCTTCATGAATAAAGCCAAACTACACTGGTAAGCCGAAACATATGAATACATTAAATAGCATGAAAATACTACCCTGAAGGCAGTTTATTTAAAAATAGTGAGGACAATCTTTATTTGAAGTGTAGCACAGTTTGTGCTGCAGGAACCACAAAAAAAAAAAAAACAAAACAAACCTGTCCCTAGCAAAATCAAATTTAGCAACTATTTCTTCAGAGAGATTGTTTAGTCCAGTATTATTTTAGATGTGAAGTCTCCAAAAGAAATTGTCCTTAACAGTGAACATGTGTTGCTTTGCACAACATATATGGCCGAAGAAAAATACCCTAAACCATACTGATGTAACTGTAGGTTCACATGCCCTTACTACTTTAACAAGGCTAAAAGGCAACCTAAAGCATGTAACTACATTTAGGCTGTATTTAACTTCAGTATGTCCACAAGTTTTAGCAAGTGGAACTTCATCAGTAGGTTTTCAATTGCACTGCAGAACTAAATTTGATACTTGATATATTTTTAAGTTGTAAAAAAAATATTAAATATGAAAAGGAAGGCAGTAAAAGAAAATGTGGGAAGACAAACTTTTATGAAATAATAGTTTGAAAGAACAAAATATCCCTCCCTGTAAAATTTGTATTTTCTCCTTGCCTGGTGACAGGTATTTGTGGGGCAGTGTTGAAGGAAGAATAGGAGAACCAACAGATTACCATGATCAGTAATAACTCAAATTATTTCCACTTCTGGTATAGCTGATACTGTGCCAGATTATCTGTAAAGATTATCAAAAAGCAGCCAAATTCTGCTGAGGATTTTGAATTAATATGCTTCGAGTAGAGGACAGCATTTACATAATGGCATTCTAATCTCAAAGTTAATTCAAGGAAAATCATTCCTATAAAACAAGAAACTTAAAAGCCGAGTGCAAGATTTCCTGAAATGGAAACCAATACTTCTGTAAGGAAATAAATAGTGCCTTTGTACTCTTGTTATATAGAACAAGAGATTTTAAAATTTTTTTTAAAAAGAGAATATTAAACTTTAGGAAGAGACAAATTAGTCTCATAATTTAAATAACCAATTATAAATTGCACTTTAAAATGCAGATGGTGTATCAAATGTTAATACTCACCTTTTTTTTCCTCTCTTTCAATAACACCCTATTTGTAAAAGGTTTTGCTAAGAGGGGTGGTCTGCAAACAGGGATTTAATAATGAATAGTTTCAGAACACACTGCTGTACATATAAGTTGTTTAAAAATACTTAGGAAATAATGGTGAGTTACAATAAGGCACAGAAACTCAAGCCACATTCTCATAAAACCATTTGGGAAGAACTGCAAATAAAATCATCATGTGGCAGTCAGGAATTGCATTAAGCTTTCTAGAGGGGACAGTAAATTACAGCGTGTGCTTTCTAAAAAAAAATCTCCTGAAATATAAGAAGTAGCTGAATTTTTTGTACCTTCCTCTGCTCTTGCACCTTCATGATCAGTCATTCTAGAAGAGGGTGACCTAGATTGATTAATGATTCCTGAAGGGATGTGGGGTATCTCATCATCGCCCAGATCAGCTATCATGTCGTGAAGTTTTGTCCTGTTGACTCCTGTAAATTAACGTCAGCAGCAAAGATTCATTTGATTGCTACCGCTTGACTTGACTGAAGTGTAAAAATCCATTAAACTAATTAAACAAGAATAATTACCGATGGGACCTCCTTAAAATAAATACAATGCTTTGCTTTTGTCTTTGCGTATTAATAAAAGTGATATTTTGGAAATCAAAAGGAGTTAATACATCAAATCTACATGCAAACAGTCTTAATTCACTAAATCAAAGAATAATTCCTATGTGTTCTGTAGATCTATTCTACAATTTCCTGTAGGAGAGAAATAAAATTGTCTTACAGCCCTACTGAGAAATCAAGCCAAATATTAACAGAATATTAACTATTAAACAAATACATACAAAGCAAACATTTGCTAGTAGTATTACACAACTTAAACTCTACTTAACAATTTAACACTGAAAACAGAATGCAAATAAAGCTTAAAAATGAGGGAAAAAGTACAGACAACTCATAATTGGGGTGCAACGAACAATTAACTTTCCCTGCTTTTGAATGGTATTAAATTGCATAAAGTGTTTCTTAAACACAAGAGCAAGAATGCTTCCATCACTGTATGAAACTGCAGATGTATATTACCCTTATATGCCTCTAGAAATAAAGCATACTAAACTACATTTGTGTTAAATTCATGGTCTAGACAGTAGCCTACAAGAATATTATGTTATGATTTTTTTAATAGACAAATTCATTCCTGCTTCCACCTTATATATCAAAAATTCAAGCTTCAATCAAAGTGAAATTTCAGTGTCAGTACCCCTTCAAGGGGTAAAAGGGTAAAAAAAATCCACAATGATGCAAGACTAACCAGTTTTTAATTGTTAAGAGTGTCCTTAATGGGACTGAAGGCAGTTAAATTGTATAACATTTAAAATAAAAACCACCACCACCTCACTGCCAAAAACTATGCTTTTGAACTCGCTAATATCTAAGTGCTTACGATCTTTACAAGGGCATATTAGGACTTAAATAATTTTCAGTTATGTCCATTTTTTAGTAAAGCAAGTATTAAGAAACAATTTCTTATACTCTGAGGTGACATGTGCCACTTTTTTATAAAAGGAAATTGCAACTAAAACAAAGCCTGTATTGTCAGAAAAAAAGGTAAACACAATAATTACAGATGAGATCAAAACCAGAGCTGTTCGTTTAAACACAGTTAAACACTGAACTACAAACTTTCAAATATCTCATCATTTCAGTTTTTACATCTCACTGACAAAAAGAAGTAAAAATTGATGTGTTAACAAATAAGTAAGTATCCATCAATAACTGAACTCTTTGCAGATAATGGAGAATTCTCTGGAGAGAGGGATAACAATGAAAAATATTTCTGGAAGCAGAATCACTAGCAAAATTATGCCAGGCATATTCCAAAAGGGATGCTATATAACTATTCTCATTAATACTTGAAAACATTTTCATTTCGCCAAACAATATAGAAATAATATAGAATTTGTGTGCTTTTGATATTTTTCTTTCTTTTATGGAACACTTGGTATTCTAATTAAATCTATTAAGGTTGCTATTGAGAAGTTGTTAGAAAATAAAAATGGCTTCCAAGAGTTTCCCCTATGCAACAGAACGGATTTCTTGAGTGGTTAAGCTTTATTTCATTCTCATATAGAAACGCATCTAGAAACCTGTGATGTCAGCTAATGAAGTGACTGTAAAATAATAAAAGTGAGGCATATCTCTTTTCTTGTTTGTTTGTTTCTAATAACCACTAAACTGACAGGATTTATTCCAAAGGTACAATGTTTAAAGGCAGTCAGCAAGTGAGATCTCGTATAAAAAAAGTCATTCTTCAAATGAACAAGCAAGCAGGAAAGCAAAAAAATGATAAAAGTTTCAAGGAAACTAATGAAAATTAGTAAAAGGATCTTCATTTTAACAGACAATTTAAGATGTGAAAACTATTTTTCAAATTGCTGAGAACACATTACACTGACCTGACAGTATGAAATGAGATACGCATCATTCCCACTGTCATGTTTTATAACCAAAACAGTCATCCCTTGATTTACCTGCCAGAACTGGTCTTACTAAACTTGGACAAGAAACCAGACTTAAATTCATCATATTGCTGTAAAAGATAAGCCTAGTTTTGTAGAAATCAAACCTAACTCCTCATCTTTTTATCCCAGTGAAGTCCAAAATAGATCGTGGTAAGTTTTCTGCTTTTGGGGGTGGGGTGTGTGTGGTGTTATTGTTTGCCTTTTTTTGTTTAAATATAAGAACTCATCAAGAAAACGGTTTGGGGTTGTTCTACAGCTAGTATTAAAGCATAGGGGTTTTTTTTTTTTTTTTTTTTTTTCTTTCTTTCTTTTAACAGATCCTTTCATATGTAGTTATTTCCCCATAACGTGCTGACTATAATGACAGAAAAAAAAACCCAACCCAAAACCAAACCCCAAGCAGCATACTAGTATTACATTATGAAAACCTGTGTTCTGGAAGAAGATGATGCAAATTAAGTTGTTCCACCCAAAAGAAAACATACGAATGCAGACTACATAAGTATTAAAATAAAATCAAATATTCACTTATCTCTGTATCTAGAAAGAAATACCTGGGCCAGAGATCTGATGACCCTGATATGAGAACAGTCTAAATGCATATTATGATGGTTACGAGATGCATATCCAAGAAAAGAAACTGTTAGAATGTCTGCTCTATTATGCTGTCCTCAACATTGTACTCTTAAGTATTGCAAAAGGTGACAGTCAATGCATCTGTGTGATCTCTCCGACGATATATGTACTGCCATGCAGGTAAATTCTGATATTGCTCAAAATAAATTCCAACGTAAGTCTGACAATACACTGAAGAGCAATGTAAGAGATGAGTATTCAGAATGAAATTCACAAATGATCAGACAGGAAAAACAAGAATGAAGAAGGCCTTCAACATTATTTTCATTGTCAGAATGTTAAAAAAGCTGAGGAAAAGAGTCTATAAATAAAAAAGGAGAATTTAAATAAACTGTCCCAACCTTAAATGCATACTTTTAACTTGTATTGAGTTACTTCAATAAACTCAGTGATTCAGAGGGCAATTTTTAATCAGAAAGTACTGTCATGAACATGACACAAAAGTGCAGAATCCCACAAACCAACCTGTGACACTATTAATATGAGCTCAGGGTTTTCCAAAAGAGAATTTAAACTTAAAACTCAAAATCCTAGGAGTGACTTGTATGATCTTGCAGCATTGTGACACACACACAAATATTCTCTTATATGAACATAAGCAGATTTCAAAATTACTTTAGATGAAAAAAAATATTCCTTTAGGCCTTGACAGGGGAACACACACTGTCAAAAGACAATCTATGTCATATAATAATTAATGGCAAATATGTCATGCCATTCATGGTACAAAACTTAATGTTACATCGTTTGCAGTAACTGCATGGAAGTAGACAGGAGAGAAAGATTTGATAAGAATGTTTTAAAGTTAAATTTTGCAACAGGACCTTTCAGATAGAGTAATTGTTATTTATTTTAAATTACGATCACAACCAATTTCCTCAGCAATGTAGACCACTAAAATGCCTATTTTTGACAAAGTTTTTGGTTTTGATGGCTGAAAATCATGCTTGTCTTCTGGAAATTTCAAGAATTATGGATGGAAAACCAAGATAATGATAGAAATTGTCGATTACATAGCAAAAAAAGAAGCACAAGTGCAAGAAAGAGAAATCCCTTCTAGACAGGACAAATCAGAGAATCACAGAATAGTTCTCATGAAAAGACCGTCAAGATCAAGTCCAACCATTAACCCAGTGCTGCCAGGTCACCACTAAACCATGTCCCTAAGCACCACATCTACATGTCTTTTAAATACCTCCAGGGATGAGGACTCACTCAACCACTTCCCCGGGCAGTCTGTTCCACTGCTTGACAAGCCCCACCCCCTCTTTTTTTTTTTTAAACTAATATCTAATCTAAATCTCCCTTGCTGCAACTCGAGGATGTTTCCTCTTGTCCTGTAGCTTGCTACATGGGAGAACAGATCGACCCCCACCTCACTACAGCTGCCTGAAAGGAGGCTGTAAGAGAATTTCTCCTGAGCCTCATTTCCTCCCAACTGAACAACCCCAGCTCCCTCAGCTACTCCTCAGAAGAACTGTCCTTCACCAGCTTTGTTGCTGCTCTTTGGACACACGTTGCAGCAAATAACGCCACTAAAACAAAATTGGAGGCTTGAGAAGAGTTTTTCAATACAATTTTTAATCCTTGTCCCTTTTTAACAGATGATTGTTGTGCTGAAGCCAAAAAGTAGAAACTAACTGGATGTGAAAAGCTTAGAATCAAACCACAGGATTTGAGAAATACAAAAAACCCATAAATAAATACTTTCTTCTTTTTCCAGAATTCATAACATTTCTTGTTATTTTGCAGCCAATGTGATTCCAAAATTCTGAGATGTGAAATTTAGTAAGAAAATTTCAAATAAACGTAGTCCATTTAAGTATTAAAAGGAAGATTCCAACATAAAATACTTTGTGAGAATTTGGTGTCATGTGTTGACTTACATGTTAAATGAGGATACCCCTTAGCATCCAGATTACAAATCCAAGCAAAGACTAGGTAAAAATCTTTACTTGAAAGATTTTATATTTGTGTGTACATGCAAGTCATGCAAAAATGCTGACAATCAACATGCACAACTGAATTTTAATTCACTAGATGCTACAAAGCAAATTCAAATCTTAATTACAGAATTCTTACCAAAGTGTTATATTTTAATTATGACTTAATTTAGTTAGTACATAGAAGTGCTAAAGTACACAACTTCTCAAATTGAGGGAAAAAAATTTTTTTACTAAAGCGCACCAGAAACTGTTTTATTACAAGAATTATTAAACTGAATGTTATCAATTTAATAATACTTTGTCCACTCAGAGCTTTGTACAGCTGATAACATAAATTACAAAAGCATTTTTACCAGGTACTTCAATATTGAAGTTTGGTTAAACTTACAGAGTTCAACTAGGCCAACTGGTCTGAAAACTCTTAAAGAGTAAAGAGACGTCAACCAAAATGTGTTAAATGCTCGGAAAAGTGAAGGGCACCATAAAATAAAGGCTATATCCTAAATAAAAACACAAAAAAGTTTGTATTTACATTACAGGTATTTTTTTTCTCACTGTCTTAATTATAAAAATAATTACAAGACCATAAATAGCAATTACACCTTGATTCAAGGTCATGTTAAAAAAAAGAACTTTAAGAAAAGCCAACACCTTCCCCCTCCCCTCAACATCACCACAGTATTATACTTTAAGAAGCAGATAATGTTTAAATCTTTCAGAAAACTTCTCAGAATTAGAATATCCTCCAAATGCAAGTTGTTCAACATTTTTACACTTGCATTCCAAAGCATTTGGCTCTCTTTACCTATTTAATCTTAAATTTTCATGTGTTTTCAACATTCATCATCTAGGAAATGGTTGTCAAAGGTTTTGACACATTCACATTCAGCAGGTAGAAAGTTAAAGTTGGTTGCCCCCGTTACAGAAAATTATGCTTAACAACAACAACAAAAAAAACCAACAAGACCAAAACCAACAGAACTCGTGAGGAAAAAATGTCTTCTATATAGATAGGCAAAAAAGTGTTGCATTACAAGATTCAGAATCTGCACTTACTCTTGACCCCTTTCTTCCCCTTTCGTTCCTTCTTGTACTGTTCCTTCAGTTTACTTATTAGTCCCTGGTCTACATCCCAAACCTCAGCAGTTGGGGACAGGTCATCTTTGTCTACATGCAGCATATTATTAAAAGAAAAAAAATCAGCAATTGGCAATGCAAGCTGTTGGCGATTTACTATCATAGCTGTACAAGAGCATTAATAAAAGTTCTTAATAGATCTTTACTTTAAAGGTGCAGTGTCAGTTTTAAGTTTACAAAATACTAAGTTGCATTTCATACAGTTTTCCAAGGCAATGTATATCAGTTAAGTATTTGAATGTTAATTTATTACTAAGGAGCAAACAAATTAAGCTTCATAAGAAACTGTTTGTTAGATACTTCAAAGTACACAAAAATTCATTGGTGTTCAGAAACGATTACTGCATCTTTAGAAAGACAGTGTTAAGAAATTATTCAGCCAGTGTTGAATAAGCAAATAAAAGTATTCATGCTGTTTCTGTCATGTAAATGCAAGCTGAGTAAGTCAGTGCCAATTCATTCATGAAGACCACCATGCATCCTCTCGCACTCATTCTGCATGCACAAGAAAGAAATCTTGGTCCTATATATAATCAGAGAAAGGCTATAAATACAGCTTTTTACACATAGATGATGTAATAGCATTTGCATAGGTGAATAAATTGACTTCCCACTGCATTCCAGCAATTAAATTATAACTTGAAGAAATACAACATTGCACAGTAGTTTCAGAGGATGCCCTTTCTCTGTTTGACAAACATTATAAAGTTAATTATTCTGCAAGAAAAGCCAAGTCTCCACTTTTCTAAGTTACCGATCTCAAACATTTCTGGAAAATTCGAATTAATAAAAGGGTAGACTTCTTTCTAAAACAAGGAAATACAACACTTGCTTTTGCTAGTAAACAAGCTTGGTTTCTGTGTCAGTTAGGCTTATGCTCAGAAATTCTTTAGGCATAAAATAATAAAAATACATTACTCAGTTATCAACTTCTAACTATACCTACAATGTCAGTGTTACCATAAAGCAGCAATTACTGAAATTCTAACTGTTACAGTCATAAAAGTTCACAGTAACAGCCATACACAGCAAAAACAGAGAAACATCTATTTAGGATGCAAACCAGGACTTATTCCAAGTACACATTTCATGACGCAATGCGTTGGGAGAAAATATCCTAGGATTTTGATGCATCTACTATGATTTGAACAGGGCTGATCAATGACAAGGAGGAACAACCTTGATCAAAGAGCTGGAGTATAGAAATGGCAAGGGTGGTGAAGGCACAAAATGGGCAGCATTATGGCAAGTCCCCTGACCTGCCCACAGAGAATTGTGGAAAGGGGAATGGAACAATGACATCCTGCACCAAACTACAGCTATGACTACCAAACTGCAAACACAAAGACCTCAACCTTTATGATCACAGGGCCAAAATATAGACAGACGAGAATAGTGGTTAGCCAGGAAATACAAGAGGCACAGAAAGATAAGTCAGAGGATATGACCAAAAGAGGAAGGAAATGAGGGGAAAAAAACACCCAAAACAACAAAAGCAACCCTAAAACCCAATGAAACGAAATTCAGTTAAGAGCAAATTAAAATACAATAAAAAAAGCACACCACTAATGAACCAAAAATAATCAGCTAGGTTGCAGAATTGCAAAGGAATTTGGGAATTAAACTGAATCAGAAGCATAAGAGGAATGTAATGCTGTACAAGAAAGTAAAAAAAGGTGGGGGAGGGTGCGTGGAGAGAAGACCCACAACAAAACTGTCATTCTGCAATGTTTTAAGAAGTGTGGTGTATTAAAACAGGAGTAGTCCACGTAATCCAGTGATGGTGATGACAAAAGAAGTAACAGGTTCAGTCTGTGTTCTACACTAGAAGCTTAGAAAATGTCTTAGACTGCAAAATAAACAGGGCACTAAACATCAAGAGAACGAATTTGAAGGAACTGGACTCATTCAGTCAACATAAACCAGGAAAACGTAAGCCTGCAAACACAAATACTCCAAACCAATGCTGTCAGCTGCCAAAATGTAGATCCTAAATAGAAAACTAGATAAACACCCCAATTAACAAGAGAGATTGTGAAATTAATTTCAATGAAGATTTTTAGGAAAACAGCACTGTTTCTCTCAAGTATGCTTAGATCTACCTAGCTATTTCAAAATGGATACATGTTAACTAGAAAACCTCTGTAATTCCCAACTAGTAGTGAACTTCCACTAATTGCCTGAAGTGTTTATAACCTACACTGAACTGACATCGGGACAGCAGAGGACCCAAGATGTCCATTAGCCGATAACTTTTAGTGGAGAAAAGATTTTTAAATTATCATTATGTTTTAATTTTTTAAAAATAAATTCATTTATTTATTTATTTATTTAGAAAGATGACCGAAGAATCTCTGAATTCCAGTCACATTCTGCCAACCCAGAATTTTGGGCACACTTAGTTCTTCTCTGACTCATGGTCCACCTGTAAATACAACTTTTGTCTTTCGTGGAGAGTAGAAATTGAGTGATGAACACATAGTTAATCATCAAATTCATAACCAGAAATACGTAACATCTGCAATATGTAACAATTTATAACAATATGTATTTCTTTCTGTTTGCCTAAGTGAACAGAAGTTCTATATGCATCTTTTTCTTGATGATACTATATCACCACAAGGCATCTATAAATTTAATTTTAAAATGTACATATATTTTTTTAGGGGACTGTGTACTTCCATTCTTTATTTAATGCTTTGAATTTGCTCATCTTTCAAAACTTCCAAGCTTCTCTGGTTTACAGCAGTTACCAATAGCAAAGAGATAATTAACATACCTGTTAATGAAATATTTTAGCATATCTGAAGTTAGACCTACAGATAACACTTAGACAATTAAGTATTAAAAGTAATTAAAAAAAAGCAAAACTAGGCAATAGGTTTAGAGCCTAAGCACCAGAAGTTTGGTTTCCAGATACTAAATAAAAGCATAATGAAGAAATACACATGTAAACATTTACATTTTTTCAGAGAGCCTAAATCTCTGCAAGAGTAGAAAGTGGTACAAGAATGTCAGTGACAGAAAAATGAAAACGGGAAGAAATAAAAATAAGCTGAGAAGAAAACAGAACAGAGCAACTATTTACATTATGAAGAAAAACATGAATTTTAACCAATATACTGAAGTTGATGGTTGACACAATTGTTTAGAAAGAATGACAAGTATTCTTTTAAATGAAGTTCCTCCTCATAAATAAATAAATAAATAGGTGGGTCTAGAGATTTCAAGTATCAACAGCTTCACAGAGTTGAAATAATGTGACAGGGTAAAATAAATTGGTTTAGATGATTTATTATTCTAGAAGGCATTTAAGTGAGACAACATTTGAAATGTTATTTTTGATAGGTAATGAAGAACCATACTCTTTTGCAAACATTTCAAATTTACAAACTAATCTTTAAAAAAGTGACAACCCCAAGGCCTGATAGACTTAAACAATTTAATAAGAGAAGTACTAAAAATCAGTGAAAAAAAACCCCATTTCTACTACAGCTGAAAGTTTGTCTTCTGTCTCATTTAAATGTTAAGTTAGTACAAAATAACACAGCAAACTTACTGACTTCATATGGAAAAAACACCCATGTACTTTCATTGTAAAAAGTATGTGTTGTTTCTATTTCCTCCTCCCTACTTCCTTGCCTCAGACATGAGTGTTTTGGTAACAATGGAATTACTGCAGTTAAACCACCTGTCACAAGAAAACCTGTCACAAGTGTGTAGAAACTCCTAAAATGCTCTGCCTCATTTTTGTTATGTGTTCACTTAAATTGTAATAAAAAACATTCAAACTGCTCTCTGGAAAGTGCAGTGGGTCAATTTGATTTCAAAAATAGTTCTTAACATTTTGTTTTAAGTTTGGGACAGCAACTGAACTGCTCTAAAACAATTTTGAAAAAAAATTTAATTGAGAAGCCTGACCTGCAAATAAATCAGAATCCCCCCATTCTTGGTAACTACTTGAGAAGACAACAGATATAACACACTGGAAAGTAATCTTGGAAATCAACAACTTGGAATTTCAACAGACAAAATAATTCAGTAAATTTCAGCAGTTTAACCTGAAAAAAAATGACTGCATGAATTCTAGTATCAAGCTGTCTTTCCTTCTGTATACAATAGTAGTAGGACTGATGCTGGAACCAGAACATTTTCTATCACTATACACTTGAAGGAATGTTGCAAACTGAAAGTCAAAACCTTGGCTACAGGGCCTATGAGTCTTGCACCAAGACTAAAGGTAACTAATTTCCAGGAAGGAATGTTTTCTAATCCCTAGTACCTTCAAAATCAAGACTAGATAATTTTCCTGGAAGATGTGCCAGTATTTTGATTTCTGTAGATCTTTATATTCTCTTTGCTCACCAAAGCATTAAGTGACTAATTGTCTCAATGACATAAAATGGCCAAAACCCATGATCTAGTGGCACTTTTTGGCCTTACAATGAACGACTTACAGGATGCAACTGCAAAACTGCTTGTACCACACAGTTCAGAAACTAAAACAGTCAATTTGCCATTTCATGGCAGATGAGAATTACTTGGTTTATTCTTTTTCCTACCCAATTTCTCTCCGGCTTTCAATTGCTTCTTTTGAAACATGTAGGCCCTAGGAGCTTAAGTCAGAAGATTTGCATATTTTTCTTTCACATCAAATTAGTAACCTACTTTATTATCTACTTTAAAGTGAAAATAAATAAGAAAATGGGCCAGAACAAAACTATTTCTTTGATTTTACTAATGCAAGCCACATGAGCAACACTGTCTGATGGAAATTTTTAGAAAAACTAAACATAGTAATTGGCCGTTTTTACAAGTACACCGAAGAAATTCATTTACCTTGAGCACAAAAATTTTAAAGCTCTTGATCAGAAACAAATAAAAACATAATAAAATCCAGATCTGAAGGCAAATTTTACATAGGTACAAGTACCCTCCAGAATCCTAGCCTTTCTTATTCAAGAAACAAAGTTTTATTAAAAAAAAATAAAAACTGAAACAAATGTAACTGTATTTTTACTTGTGGCAACTACAACAGTGTGTATGTAGATATATATATGAAAGTTTCAGCATCCAATGCAGAATTATCTAAGCATCAGCATTCAATCATCACAATCATCCACACACCCACATCATCTTAGGTATTGCAACTCTTATGTACTATCATGAACAAGTATCCTTTTATTTCTAAATGCTTTTGTTAGCATCTTACCCCATTCAGTTCCATCTCCTGAACTTCGAGCTTCTCCAGCTCCCTCACCATCTTCAGCTGTCACTAAAAAATCAAATTCTTTCAAAGCTTCTTCAGTATCAGGGTCATCTGTAAGGTCAGCAGCTAAACCTTCATTACCAATCTGCAAGCACATGAAAATTTTGCTGCATTTGAATCAAGAACAGATTTTCTACTCAAATATTTTGGTTAGAAGCTATATAGATTACTCTGAATTGTTGGTTGCAAGGGAAAACATTTTTCAACATGAAATGCAGAAAAAGACACAGATACAGTCAGATCGAGAGCTGCTTATAAAAAAATAAAAAGAAAAGAGCAGTGCAGTCTAGTGATCATTAGGTAATTAAAAAACACCAAAAAACTGACACTAGGTTTAGCAACCAAAACAATTCCATTCATCCTGGTCTTCATTTTTTATTTAAAACATATAAACTGGAAATTTTCATTGATTTTCTTGCAATATCAATAGCTCTGCAGAGAAGCTTTACAAATAAATTGTGTTTTATACTGATCCAGAAGCCTTTATTCTTTTTTGCTTTCCAGTGTTAAGCATAAACTTGGAAAATAAGGTGTTTGGCTTAAACAAAATGTCCTCTTACTAGTTCTACCACACCTTCACCTTAAACAAAACAAAAAACCTCCCTACCAAGGCATCAGTGAAAAGTTTTCTTCCATTCTGCAGATGAAGAAATTTCCACATAGGATTATATTCCTATAATCTGCACAATATTCTTACAATATTACAATTTTTACAATAATGACAATAAATTATCCTTTTATTTTCTTTAAAAACCAAGCTTTGTCAAGAGTCAAAAGTGTAACGTCTTCATCTGTGCTTGGAGATTTACGTATTACATAATATTTTTAAATCAGACTATCTGCTGCCTTAAAACAACAACAAAAAGATTCAACTGATTGCTTGATTTTAAGTTATTTACCAGAAGTACAATTAATACCAAAGGTATGATGGAAAACCCCTTCTGACAAGTCAAGCCAGGAGACTTGTATCAAGCTGACCTATTGCTGCTAACTACCTAACAAAATTCTATGTAGCCAGAGAGGTCATCATGCTACAGAATACTCTACAGAGCAAAAAGTAATAAAACTGTCAGTACAGCATTCATAAGTCAACCTCTTATGTAAAGAAACATCACTGACAGGGAGACTCTACCAGTACAGGAGGAAGAACTAAAAAGTGACAGGTAACACAGTCTATCCTACCCAGAAAGCTGCTCACATAATGGAAAACTAAAGAGGAAAATAGAACAAGACTTAATTGAACCTTAAACAGAATGTTACTGAAGACAAATCTCTGATAGGCTCTTAAAATAGTAACAAGCAGCATAAAAGGAAGAGTTAAACAAATATTTGACATGGAACCAATTTTTTTCCTCTATTACATAATTTAGTTTCTTCTAAAGAATTGTGCCGAATTTCTCCAGAATTTGGAAAGGATGGACATTGTCTTGTGCTAAATTTGCCTCAAAGGGACTGAAAGCATGCAGAGAAGCCAGGATGGCCAAAGCAGTTCTCTTCCAGCAATTAATTCACATTTGCAAACAGGTTGGGTGGTTTGTTTTAATTTGTCATGGTAATATTTAACTGAATTACCAAATTAACAATAATGCATTTTTCTTACAATTCATTAAGATAGCAAAGGTACAACATTTTAATATGACATTTATAATCAACTGAGAAAAAATTATTTCCCTTTTTAAAGGCAATTTCAGATCAATCAATTGATCAATCTATCTAAAAAGAAAAATCTAAAAAAAAAAATCTTTTACTTTGTGTTTCTTATTTATCCGGTGCTTTTCTTTTCCTTCTGCAATATCTTCTATCATGTCACTCTCCTCTTCTTCATCGCTATCATCTGCGTTTTCCAAGAAGTTAAACGTTTCAAGAACATCACCAGAATTCCTACACAAATAAAGCCATTAACAGACAATCCAAGTTACTTGAAGAGACATTAGAAGATGAATCAGAATAAAAGCAACTGTTCTCTACCAGAGCTTTAAAACTAACAAAACAACAAGAAATAATTGCATGAAGCAGTTTCTACAACTGCCTGATTCCTTATAAAATCACCATTCCACAGAATCTTTCCTCAAAATAGCAACTCCAAAGTGATTTTATTACATAATTCAACTTTAATACACTACATGTTTCTCTATAGATAATATATATGTATAATATACATATACACATGCAATATAAATACATATGTTCCTATGTATAATCAATTTCAGTTAAGTTCATAATCATAATCAGTTAAGTTCATAACTATAACTACACTCACAGGTGCTCAGAGTCTAGACTAGAGTAGAAAGTAGAAAGTGTGAACAAACCAGTACGTATCAATGACTACATAACACCTTATGCAGTTCTTATCGCTTCGCTTACCTTTTGATTTCCTGTCCCTTTTGTTTTGATGGAGATTCACCCCCATTGAGGATCTGTTCTAAGTTCTTTGTCTCTACTGAACCATTTGGTTCTGAATTGGAGAGCCCAAGCAAAGACCTTACTCGCTGGGAGCGTACATCCAATATCGTATCTGTATAACCTACTTCCTGAAGATACCTAGATGCATTAAGAGAAGGAAAGCATATTTGAGGAAAAGGAAAGAAATGAGTATTGACTGTTAAAAATTAATGCCACTATTATATAACTATATATAGAAAAATAAGCTCCATCACTATCCATCACATATGGAAAATGTTACTCTATACTGCTAGAATACAGAGTCCTGAAAATTGAACCACTATTTGCCCACCTCAATTATTCTGTTTCATAGAGTAAACATATATAGAGCTCCTTACACTTCTGGGAAAAATTTGAATACATCAATGTTCAACAATGTTACTTACTGTCTCAGTAACTGCCTGCCTTGCTTCCAGGTCAATTGGCTATTTTGAGGTACTGCAGGAACCTCCGTGTCTTTGGTTTCTTCTGAAAGATACAGTGTCATAGCTGAGTGGGATTGTTTGGTGGTTTCTTGTTTTGTGGTTTCTTGTTTTGTGGGGGTGTTTTTGAGGTCTCAATTATTTATTTTATTTACAAGATACCAATGAAACTACAAGCAAACATTAAAAAAGCTCTTTACATCACATACAGTATCTTATGCAGTGGTTTTTATTTTATTTTTTCTCCTAATTCTTTTCTGAAGCATCAAGCAAATAATTTAACAGAACAGAATCCGTAAAAAAGTCCCGATCACTTACAGGCGGAAAAGGAACTAGAAAAGTATTTTAACTTGTACATAAAAGAAAACCTTGCTCTGATCAGCTGAAGTATCACTGCTAAGAAAACATGCCATATCTCTTTCACAAAGAAGATATGCTTAAAAATCAACATGGAAAATATAGTTAAAAGTAAGATAAGCAGTGACATGTGTTAGCATTTGGAGGAAAAAAGCATGTCAAGTTTAACACAAAATCTATCAATTTATAACAGCAATTAAAATCTAGACCCACTGAACTTTTACTATGGCAGAGACTATAGAACACAGAAAAAACTAATATTTTAAGGATTTTAACATCTAACTTATGCTGCTTTTAAACACATATGAAAAATCCCATGAAGCAAGAAATATGAATCACGATCTCTAGTTTCAACCGGGTATAAAAGTACCCCAAATGTGGCACTTCTAAAGCAGAAGAAAACAGAAACGGGAAGGGGTATAGAAATCTTCAGACTACAATTTTAAGGCACATTACACAAATACAGGCCAACGATGCAACTTTCCAAAGACCTATATTTCAAGGGAAGCCACATGCAATTCTGCTTATTAAATAGTCCAGTGTTGCTATGAAAAATACTTTATCTGCATCTTTTGAAGAGCAAAACTGCTACGATTAACTTCATATCTACATTGCAAAATCAGATGCACTCCAGAGTACCAATATAGTCTTATTTTTCCTCTTAGGATGCTTTTTCCTTGATTTAAGGTAACAACAGAAGCTCAACAACAATTTTTCCAGGCCGATGCAGTACAATTATTTTTTTTTCCCTCATTCTTTAAAGACTAGCATCCTATCAAAGCAATAAAAAACCCCAGTATTTATTATGTTTATTCTGAATTTACACTTTCCATCTGGATAGATGGCACAATGGCAAAAAATACTAAATCCTTCAAGAAGGGCTATTATAAGAAATAAGCAGCAGCTACATAAGGATATGTATACCTTTATTTAAAGATCTCTTAGACATTCAGAGATCTTTCAAAAAAAAAAAAAAAAAAAGAAAGGTCAATTAATTTTTATGTTCAGATAAAATAATATTTAACCAATAACAAACTTTTCCTAGACATTTTCTCTAACACACCTAAGAGAAGGTGAGGAAAAGGCTGAAAGTTACAATAAATTGAACAGAGCAAATGTAGAACAACACAGAAATAAATTAGACTAAAACAGACTATTGTAAAAAAAATTACCTGATTCAAAAGTTGGCATTTTCAAGTCACCTTGGTTCAATTCTGTGCCATATTTTAATTTATGATATTTTGCCCTGAAAAAGTATGGAAATATTTAACAAATTGGCACACAATGCTTTTACCAACTCAAAATCTCAACTATTACCATTTAAAACAACCATACTGATACAATTTATCAAAATAAAACTGTTGTGATAACTGTAGAACCATAAAATTGTCCTTGTCTTTCAAGAACACAGTTTTGAAATAATCTTTTTATAATTATTCAGTTATCAAATAACTCACAGATGAAAGCTTAGTATGTTCTCCCAGAATGTTTTTATGTGTGTCAAGCTATTCAGAGAAAAACCCAGTAGGTTCAACTATATAGCAGAGTCTGAACCTTAACTGAACCGTATATAGTTCCTACCAATTTTAAAGACTACTCTCAAATATGAAAATTCTCAAGAAAAGACACATAATGGAACATGTGCTGGACAATATCAAGGATTTCCAAAAAATCTCCTGAAATGGCTAAGCCACTGTTGCAATGTTTATTCCAAACTGAAGGTCAATGCTGTCTGATATATTTGATGGCACAGGAGACTTTTTTTCTAAACTATGGAAGTTTTTGCTTACATTGCAATGAGGAACAAGACTCATTAACAAACTGTCAGTAGGTGGCACTACTGACCCTTTATAATAAGAAAAAAATCCTGCATTTCACAGCAATTACATTGTAACTGAAAAACTGTAAGGGTTCTGAAGCCTTAGTATTTGTGTGTCCTGAACCTGACTGACTGCCAATTAAACAGAATAGTATTTTTGGTAGTTTTTCTGAGAATATGTTCATACTTCATCCATGCACTAGTAAGACTGTCTATTCTAGGCACTCTCTTCAAATTAAGACACAAAACTCAAAACTTTGTTCTATATTGTAACAGGGCAGTGTTCCACTAAGCTCTACAAAGTATGTGTTCTGATTTGTATGCCCTATAAAGTACTGTACACTGTGGGGGGAATGACAACAACAACCACCAGCCAAACAAAATTAAAATAATTAAGAAATTGTGAAGATAAATAAAGCTGACAAAACATTTTTGCTCACTTTATCATTGAAGCCAATAAAGCACTAACTGAACAGCCAACCTAAATTTGCTCCATTTAGAGCTGTGGCAAATACTATTTAGAAGTAGCTGTTCCATTTTGGAGCTCGAATTTCAAAACATTTAATTAAAATTCTACTTTAGTTGTTCATTATGGGAGATAATGATGTATCAGATCTAAAATTATACCAATGGCTAGCCACTACAAATAAGCCAAAATTGTTGCATGTAACGACATCAGCTACATCTTCACATCACACCTGATGCTCAACTTCAATTTTACAGTAAGAAATTAATGTAAATTCCAATAAGCTATATATTTGCAGACATACTCCTCTTCATATTGCCACACAAACAAGGCCAATTATAATTTAAAAATCACTAACAAGCTGTGTTAGTGTTGTTGACAAGTCAGAGACATTAGTCTCCCACACCACACAGTAACTGAATTCCTCAAGAAGCATCTTTTGAATCCTTTGAGTATTGACCTGCTATTCTTTTAAGGCTAGGCTCCATAAGAAACAAAAAGGAGGAAAAACAGTGCCCTAAGGTGATTTAACTCCTCCCTGCTATTTAACTGTTGAATCCTATCACTTTGTTGCAAGGACAGAAGCCAGTTCCAGTCCAAACACCATGCAGTCAAAACATAGCCAGTTTTATTATCTCAGCAAGTCTTATTAACTTAAGGACATGCTAATGAAGCCTAGAGTGGCTCAGAGTACACAACAGAACTCTCACTAGGTATGCGAAGTATCATAAAATGATATACACTAGCTATAAATAAACTACTACATACATATAACTAAAGAACTAACTTTATCACCAAAAAAGATAAAAGAACTACCAAAATGCTTACTATATATTAAAATAATCATATTAACTCTGTAAAACATTATAACACCTGTTGCGCACACAGAGATGCCTAGTAGAAATAGCAAACTGTTTTGTAACTACTACTGCATTTTGTTTAATCTTACACACTGTCCTGTTTTATACCCTTTTTTCAAGAAATCCTAACAGTCATCATTGTCTGAATGAGTTTGTTTCCGACTCCTTATATTCTGATATTTCATTGCATGAAAGTTTTTGACAGAATCAGGGAGTTCGCAACAAGGAGGAGAAAGGGGGCAGGAAAAATCAGGTGAAACAGTGAAAACTGTTATCAACAATTTTCAGATCTGAAATTCTCAGAATTTAATTTGGTATGAGGTTGGTTTCTTTTCATTAGCTGTGATTCTTCACTCAGAGGAGCAATGGCAAAAATAATATCTTTTATCCTGAACTATTAATTCTGTGGAACAATGAAGAAACTCATCTACTATAATTCTTGGATGATCTACTCACAAGTCAGTACCTGCTTGCTTTTCTTATTCAATCCATCATATTTCTGAAGCTAGACCCCCTCAAACTACTAGGCACTTGTAGCAAAAAGTAGCAGAAAGCTTCCTTGTTGCCTCCCACACATTCACCAATCAACCCTAGATTTCCAGATTCTGTTTTTAGCTATCTTCCTGAGATTTCTGGCTGGGACTTAAGCAAAGATTTTCATCTTGAAAAGTATGCAGTGTTGGCTTGTACCCACTATCCACAAGCACTAAAGTAAAGCAAACCAAGTGTTTCTCATGTACAACAGAAGCACAACAGATGTTTACAAGTTTCTTGCCCATCAAATGAATTTTGGAATTTCATGGGATGTCAAACTATAAAGGCAGCTGCATTTCAGGAGAAAGAAGGAATTAGGTTTCACCAGTGCCATTCATCTTCAAATTCTGCATTCTGTTGTACAATGTCTTCACACTCCAGCTGTAAATAACTGCCAATAAGTAGCAAATCCTCACAGCCTTATGGTGGGCATTTGCAGAAAGTCTCTCTGTGTAGCACACAGAGTTTATTGCTGCCAAAATAAGAAAAACCTTTTCCTTCCACTTCAGAAAGTTACTTATATCCAAGACACTTGGGTTTGCCATAACAGAACATTATCCCTTTGATATGCTCAATATTCTTTAAAGGAAGAGTACACACAGCCTAACACTTTGCATACTTTTCATCTGCCTTGAATCCAGACTGGCACATTACCTGTACAATGCAACAACAGTTGGAAACTTTGATTTACTTTCCATTTGGAGCACAGGACTGAATAAAGTAACAGATCCTTTCTGCCTATTACTTCAGGGAAGACATGATCTGCCAATATGGCTTTCTAAATGAACATACACATTGCTCTGAAGCACCTTTACACTGGACACTTCACACGAAGGATGGCAGCCATCCCTGCCAGAACATTAGTTTTTAATATGAAACCAACTAATCAAAGTTTTTTCTGTACTAGTCACTTATTCACAGTACCAGATAATAATGTAAAAATACATCTAGACATAATTACCCTTGGACAACTAGCTTTAAAGTGTCCTGGTGAAGTCTTGCTATACTTTGCTACAAAATTTTAAATTTACTCTGGCAGAAATGCTCCCCTCAACTCAAAATAACCAAGTAAGGGCTACCCATTTTGTTGCCTGATCCTCAAGATGCTTGCACTGGTGGATTCAGCTACTTCAAGAGCAAGACAAAATTAAATCTAAGAATCGAGTTGACTAGTGAATGTACATAGTGCACATGACAAGATAATTTTGCAAAAACACTAGGAAAATAAACTAGTAATTCTAGTAATTTTGGTCAAAGGAATAACAAGGCAACAGAAAAGCATGTAGGCTTGAAGGGCATTAACCTGGAAGGATTGAATGGAATTTTAAAGCATTAAATTAATGCTACAGAAAATGCACCTAATAAGACTAGAAATTCTAGCATCTACCACATGAAAAAAGATTACTTCAAAATACAGTGTTTTTAAAGGATTCCATTCTGCCATAAAATATACTTTTCATCATACAACACATACAGAATACTTGTAGGGAATCAAGAGAATGGTATTTTTCATCCTTTCAAGTTTAATACTACTGAAGAGCACGTAAGTATATAGTAATAAGGTATAAAGGTTTCTGGAACATTTATTCTTACTTAGTATACAATTACTCTAACTCAGAAAAGGGAAACTGGCCAATTTGAACTTTCTGTGTTTAAGACACGAGTCCAAACAGTTTGAAAATGATGCATCTTATTGTAGCAGACACTGAAGTTTATCAGAAAACAGTGTAAAGATGACCAACCATAAAGTCAGTTTACATAAAGTAATGTAGAACCATTTAGTAGATAGTTTACATAACATGATGAAGCTTCTTTTAGTCTGTAAAGTCTTCCAGGTCAAATAAAAGCTGAACAATTTGTATACCTACCTTTCTTGTTTTAATGCATATTCTAACATTTTTATTCTTCTCACTAAATCTTTCTTCAAATTTTCTTGGCCCTTTCTTTCCCCTTGTAAAAACGCTATCCGAGCCTGAAAACACACATACAAAAAAAAAAAGAAAAAAAAAAGATAATGGATTTTATTCCATTCTGTTCCCAAAACAAAGCAATGAAGTCTGGCTTAAAAAAAAAAAAAAAAAAAAAAAAAGAAAAGAAAAAAAAAAAAAAAACGGTTTTGC
>JANIJG010017652.1:0-25088 GCA_024611175.1 Megaceryle torquata | reverse complement strand
ATCCCAATCGGTGTGTTCCTGAATCCAGTACCAGAATCCAGCTCCTGAACACAGCTCCCATCTGCTGCAGGGCCCAGGCTGGGATTCCCCCAGTATCTGCTCCACAGCATCAGTGGTGATGGTGATGTAATTACCATCAGGGGGGTTGGGTTCAATACTAGTTTTGTATATATTTGTACATATTCTAGTTTTATTATTATTTTCATTTTCATTTTCATTAAAGGTGTTCTAGTTTCCTTTTCTAACCACTAAGACTCTCTCTCCCTTATTCTCTTTCTCTTCCCCTTTGGAGAGGAAGGGGGGTTAACAAAGAGCGTCTGTTACAGGTCTAAGGGGCCACCCTGACCCTAAGCTGTGACACTCGGAGATACCAGAACAGGTCCAAGCTATTCTGTCTTCACCAATATCAATAAAATTCTACTGAGAAATTACAGTCTTTCATTTAAACATTAAATTGAATGTCATCACTCAAGACAATTAAATGGACAAGTAAAATATAAAAAGCAAAGTGATTTCTTACTACTTACAAATGCTTACTATTCTACAAAGAGTCTGGACAGCGTATTTAAACCACATTCCTTTAGCAGGTTGAATATGAAACAAGTTTGAATACAAGCTCCCAAGACACTGAGGCAGTCCTTTTTCTAATAATAATTTCAGAAATCTCTGCAAACAAATGTAAATTAAACTAGTTCTTTTTACAGTTATGACTATTTGAAAACCTAAGTATCCTTCCTCAAGAAAGTACGTACTCCCTGAAGATTAAGTCATGTAAAATAAATCTAAGAATTCTAAATCTATTTTCTTAACTGACTTGCTATGGGACTTTAATTTGTTTCACATATTTTTTTTCCAATAGATAAAATAAGAATATCAGTGTTCATATGCCTTTTACATATAAACATTAATACAGTTAATTTGTTAAATAAATTATTTTACACATAAACATATGGTCACTTTCAATGGGACCACAGAAAATTGCAAGAAACTGAGTTACATGGTTTACTCTGCCAATATGTAGATTGGACAATGCCAAAACTGAATACAAAATACATCCTACATTCATCTTTAGTCAGTTTTTCTCTATCAAACCACATAGCAAATCTTTACCACAATATTCACCAGCATCCAAGTTTGCTTTTTTTAATGTCTAAAATGGATTTCTACCCAAAACATTACCACACACATTACCAAATGAAGAGAAGCATACAAAGAAAAACAAAACAAAAACAAGCAAGAAGCCAAACATTCCAAGTTTCTTTATCATTTCATACAACAAAGCTTGAGAGCACCTACCTAAACAAATCAGCTTCCTTAACATGTCTTCCACAGGCCTAGTAATTTAATTTCATTGTCTCAATTTCTATAAGGTCAGAAAATCTTTCACAAAATATTGGGAATAAACAGAGGACATAACAAACATCCAGTATTTTTGCAGACTAAATGCTACATTCTATCTTTGACATATAGAGTGGCCAAAAATTAGTATTTTTTTCATAGAAGAAATTCTTCCTGTTTGGTAAGAAATTGAAGTTTTGCATTTTAAAGAGACATTTTCCAAATGCCTGTGCTGGGAAAAAAAAAAAAATAAACCCACAACACAACTGCAACTCTAATATCAAAAGCTGAACTCTTGCCAAAGATATCAGCTATCAACTATAAGCACTCCCTCGCTCAATAAGCAAGACTGTATATAGTATTTCCCAGGTCAACCTTCTCTTTTGGAACATTTTGTACATTATTCCAGTATGAAATGCTTAAGAGAAGCAAAAACTGCAAGCAGTATCTTCCATTCAGACAAGCTAATGAACACAGATGAGTTTGTGGATGAGCCAGCATCCAACCAGGTTTGATAAGCAGCAGCAAAATACACTGTAACCACAGATTAGATTGTGTTTTAACCACCTGAAAAATACTCTTGACCATCACACCTATGACATCACAGAACAGCAAGTATTTTTAAGACTGTTAGCATCACCATAAATGTCAGTTTATTCATTAAATGTTCTACATTAAGTAATACTAAATCCCTAAATTCTCACTTGACTTTGAAGTCTCTGAAGTACTTTTCTGCCCAGACACAATCTCCCATATATATTTACCCATACCACAATAATCAGAGATTAGATTTAAACTCTTGAATATGCTTGTATCTTCTCTATATACTACCGAAACACTGATTTAAGGGCGCTATAGACAGGCCTGCAATATAGAAACAATGCTATGCAATGGTTCTAACACAGCACAGGCTGATAACAAAACACAGACTACAGTGCAGTACAACCAGAGCAATTTTAAAAACTTAAAGAAAGGTCAGGATTATTTTGTAATTTTGAGTCTTAGAATTTATACTACAAGTGTTCTTGTACATTTTGTTCTGATTTTAATGCTCCAAGAACAGCTTCTAGGCCTGGACAGGCATATTCAACAACCCACCAACAAACTACTAAACTACTGTATTTGATACTGGCTATTTGCGATCTGATTAAGGTCTCTATTTTAGTTAAGAAACTAAGAGGTCATTTCCTTCCTTAACAGAAACTAGCTATGTTGAGTACATTTCACCTGTTACAGTACAGGTAGTTACTGGTCTCCTTTTCATTTAAGACAGCCATTCAATACTGCGAACATGCAAGATTAATATACAGTATTCCCATGATCAAATTCCTGCTTACTATTGCACTTCTCTATAACTGGATTAGAAAACACAAAGCCAAAGGAGTGATACTGAAAGCAAGCAAATTATGCATTTGGTGTGGCTGTATGTACTTATCTTCAAAGACAGATTTTACTGGAATTTAACTTGGAGGATATGCTTTTACTATCCTACATTGGCAATATATAGCACTTTTTATTTCAATCGTGTAATTAAGAGATTCATGTGTGACTCAGTCAAGATGCTGGAGACTTTGTTTTATAGAATGAAGTTAATTAAAAATGCATCTATAAATTGTCTACCTTCCAGAAGGAAAACAGTATCCTTCTACCTTCTCTAACAGCATAACCAGAGTGGGGAACCTAGAAAAGGAAGTTTCTGTACTAACGATGATGCAAATAAAATTAAAAGACAAGATCAATTAAAGCAGTCTGACATTTAGACAGATCCTATTCAATTGAGTTACCTTCATACTGAATCAAATGTATGACTGAAGGTTAAAAAAAAAACCAAACAAACCAAAACCAACAAAAACACAACACGCCCACCCCACTAAAGAACCAAACAGAAAGAAATTAAAGAAATTCCCTATTCCTTCAGTAGCTTATTCCAAGGGTCTAGTTCTTTATTTAATTATGATGCCTTAAGAAAAATCATAGAAAGAACACATTATTTTGAATCCATTTATATTTCTTCTTGATCTTAATGTAAAAAGGATTCATAAGTTTTCCACTGTACAAAAATTATTGCAGGATGTTTTAAACTTGTTGCCTAATTCTTTTTTTTTTTTTGACTGTTCTACAAAAACAAACAAAAAAAGCACACAAAAAAAACAACCCATACAAAGGAAAACACCCCACACAACTATAAAAAAAACAGTTACCCAGCTTCATACATATATCTGTCACACTACTGGGATAATTTTCCTTTTTTTAAGGTGAAGTTTCAGTTTACTGTCATACCCCTTAAACTAAGCAATTTTCTACTTTAAGTAAAAAAGCATCTGAATATATCTAAAACCCAGGGAGGCACCTAATAAGACTACCTCTCAGATTTCTTTTTCATTAGCCAGCAAGACTGAATTCTAAATGGATTACTCTTCAAGATGTTCTTTCCAGCCCTCAATTTGTTTTGATGTCAAATTTTTTGCATTCTTTTCAAAAATACTACTAAAGAATGGGACATTATATTGCAATGTTAACTTTGCTAGTTCAGCACAGATCACAAGACAAAAATCACTTCCCAGTTTCTATATTTATAGCTCCCACTTATAAAGTCACAGATCATTCAGGGGGTTTATGAATTTCTTTTAGCAATAAACTCAGAGCAGTCCTGAAGAAAAGCAACTCAGTGTGTTAATTTCAGCACAAGTTCATCCTCAGATGCAGTCTCTGATTCTGTCACTATCACCTATATTCTCTACATTTCCCATAAATGCATGAATTTTGCAAGTAACATCTTTTAAAAAAATTAAAAAATAGTTACATACCTCGTCCCATTTCTACCTAAAAATATTCGCACAGAATCTTTTAAACTGCTGGGCATTTTCTGGAACTCACCTAAGCTAGCTAAAAGGTTTTCTTTCCAAGAAGACCACCACTACAAACAGTAAGACTAATTATACACTGATGGCAATACTAAAACACAGTATTTCAATTTGAAGATCAAAAATATCTTCATAGAATAATGCACCAGATGTTGACAATAAAGTTACATTGTTGCATCATACAGCTAATAACGAAGAGCTTTGTTGAACACTTAATACTAACTAGAACTAAAAATATTAAACTAATTCTCTATATTATTACTAGCAGTTATATCATAGAATAATAGATTGGCTTGAGTTGTAAGGGACATTAAAGGTCATCTAGTTCCAAAACCCCTGCCATGGGCAGGGACGCCTCCCACTAAAACAGGTTACTCATAGCCTCATCCAGCCTGGTCTTAAACACTTCCAGGGACGAGGTGTCCACAACTCTGAGCAACCCATTCCAGTGTCTCACCACCCTCATAGTAAAGAGCTTCTTCCTAATGCCTAATCTAAATCTACCCTGCTCTAGTTTAAAACCATTTAAAATCATTGTAGCACAAGAACACACAATTCAGAGTGAAGTTGTATCCTTTATAGCATGGCAGGTCCTTACAATCACTGTAGAGTGGAAAGTGAAAGAAAAAACGCAGTATGGTAAGCACTGTCAAGAAGATACATTTCATTTCCAAAACCAGGAATATCTATTTATTATTTAGCAATATAGAAGAGGAAAATGAAATCCACAGTAAACTGTGAACACAGTGATCTGAACTGACTGAGACTGTTCTAGTGATGAACACTCACGTCAATGTTCATCAACTGTAGGTCAGTAAGGCGCATTCCCAAGGAATGGACAGAAAGCAAAAACTACTCAAGTGTTAGAATTAGAATATAAGATATTCTAGCTATATATGTACATACACACAAAGTGGTACAGTATTAAAGATCTTAAAGAGCCTTACATCATTAAGGCAATAACAAAGCTGACAATAACAAACTCAAATACAATCAAGTTTGTAATTAGAAGTTATGAAAAACACTAGCAAGATAGTTAAAATACCAGTGTTTAACACAGTGTTTTAAGGGATGCATCACAAAGTTGACAAGGAATAGTTATTTTGCACCTCCTAAATGTTCATCTAGCCTCCCGGCACAGAAGAGTGCCAGGGTGCTCTAATTTACATGACTTTATCAGATACTTTAACACAGCCACTAGTCCTGCCTTCTACCATTTCAACTGTACAAATCTTGCTAAAGCTATGAAACAGAATAGGTCTTATTAAAGTTACAAACATGTCTACATGTTCTCCTGGAATACTTCTGAGAGTTCTGTTTGCCCAAGCAGAATCTTTTGCTTTGTCTCAAGATACACCCCAGGATTCTCTCCCTGCACCCCAGGGGGTTAAAGCACTTTATCCTCAAAGAAAGCAAACAATTTTAGTTTCACAACTCTTACATTGCCAATTAATGAGTTAAATTCATCTGGCTTGTTACCACTTGTTATTCTCTGCTTTGATATATTGTGATATCTGAAATACATACAGATGTACTGAAGCTGCCTGCTGTTAAACATAGTATCAAGCAAAAGACTGTAGTATTCACCTGGAAAATTTATAATTAACTCAATACCTGTTGAAGTTGCACAAATGAAGGCATAAGATATCATTAACCTCAATATTACTCATTAAACTCAGTATTTTACTCAAGATATCTACCATTAAATTCGAAAACTTATGTGTAGGAATTAAGAGATCAAGGCAACACGGGGAACCTTGTGGTTAGACTCTACTACAGGCCTCTTGATCAAGGGGAGCCTGCTGTTGAATCATTCTTACTCCAGCTACAGGAGGTATCACACTCACAGGCTCTTGTCCTGATGGGGAACTTCAACCACCCCTATATATGCTGGAAAAATAGCACAGCAAGCTGTAGGCAATTCAGGAGGCTCATGGAGTGCCTGGAGGATAACTTCTTTGGACAAAAAGTAGACATGCCTAACTGAGGGGATGCAATACTGTATCTGTTGGTCACCAGTGCAGGCAAGCTCATCAGGGTTGTCAAGACTGGCAGCAGCATGGGCTGCAGTGATCATGCACTGGTGGAATGCACAGTACTAAGGGACATGAGTCAGACAAGCAGCATAGTCAGAACCCTGAATTTCAGGAAAGCAAACTTCCAGCTCATCAAGGAGTTAATCAGTACGACACCCTCAAAAACAGTCCTCAGGAGCAAGGAAGCAGAACAGAGCAAGCAGATATTTAAGGACACGTTCCACAGAACGCAAGAGCTCTTGAGCCCCAGGTATAAGAAATCAAGCAAGGAAGGGAATAAACCAGCATGGCTGATTCAAGACCTGCTGGTCAAACTACAAGGCAAGAAGGAGCTGCAAATGCAGTGGAAGCAGGGACACAGGTATCTTGGGAAGAGTACAAAGACACTGCCTGATTGCGTAGGGATGAGGTGAGGAAGGCCAGGGGATGGCTGGAGCTGAACGTGGCAATGGATGTGAAAAATAACAAGAAGGGCTTGTATAGCTACATCAACAAGAAAAGGAAGGTTAAAGAAAATGTACCTCCCCTGATGAGCAAGAATGGCAAGCTAGTAACAGATGAGGAGCAGGCTGAGGTTCTCAACAACTCTTTTTCCTCAGTCTTGACTGGCAACCTCTCTCCCCATATCTCCCAAGTTAAAAAAAACCACAAGGTGGGGACAAGGGGGGACAAACTCCCTCTTGTTTTAAGTGAAGATCAGGTTTGTGACTACCTGTGGAACCTGAACATACACAAGTCTATGGGACCAAACGTGATGCACCCCAGAGTCCTGAGGGAATTGGCTGATAGAGTTACCAAGCCACTCTCCATTATATTCAAAAAGTCTTTGCAGTCAGGTGAAGTCCCTGGTGACTGGAAGAAGGGACACATTGCATCCATTTTTAAAAAGGGTAGAAAGGAGGACCTTGAGAACTATGGACCTGTCAGCCTCACCTCTGTTCCTGGGAGGATCATGGAACAGATTCTCCTAGAAGCTCTGCTAGGCCACACAGAGGTCAGGAAGGTTTTCAGAGCCACTAGCATGGCTTCACTAAGGGCAAGTCCAGCCTGACCAACTTAGTGGCCTTCTACATGGACAGACTACATCAGTGGAAAATGAAAAAGCTATGGACATCTTCTATCTGGACTTCTGCAAGACCCTTGATGCAGTCCCACACAATATCCTCCTTACCCAGTTGGAGAGGTATGGACTTGATGGGTAGACTGTTCAGTGGATAAGGAATTGGCTGGATGGTCACATCCAGAGGGTAGTGGTCAATGGCTTGAAGTCCAGATGGAGATTGGTGACAAGTGGTGTCCCTCATGGGTCTGTACTGTGACCAGTACTGTTTAATAACTTCATCAATGATCAGACAGTGGGGTCAAGTGCACCATTAGCAAGTTCGCAGATGACACCAAGCTGAGTGGTGTGGTTGATACACCAGAGGCATGGGATGTCATCCAGAGGGACTTGGACAAGCTGGAGAAGTGGGCCCAGGTGAACCTAATGAGGTTCAACAAGACCAAGTGCAGGGTCCTGCATCTGGGTTGGAAAAATCCTCATTAGCAATACAGGCTTGAGCAGGAGGTTATAGAAAGTAGCCCTGAGGAGAAGGACTTGAGGGTTCTGGTGGACAAGAGCCAACAATGTGCAATTGCAGCCCAAAAGGCCAATCACATCCTGGGCTGCATCAGAAGAAGCATGGCCAGCAGATCGAGAGATGATTCTGTCACTTTGCTCTGGTGAAACCTCACCTGGAGTACTGTGTCCAGCTCTGGAGCCCTCAAAAAAGGAAGCACATGGACCTGATGGAGTGGATCCAGAGAAGGGTCACAAAAATTATCGAGAGCTGGAACACCTCTCCTACAAGGACAGGCTGAGGTAGTTGGAGTTGTTCAGCCTGGAGTAGAGAAGGCTCCAGAGAGACCTTTCAGTAGCCTACAAGAAAGCTGGGGAGGGGTTGTTTACAAGGGCATGGAGTGATAGGACAAGGGGCAATGTGTTTAAACCTGAGAAGGCTAGATTTAGACTGGACAGTAGGAAGAAGTTCTTCACTATGAGGGTAGTGGAGCACTGGAACAGGTTGCCCAGGGAGGTGGTGGAGGCCCCATCCCTGGAGACATACAAGGTAAGGCTTGATGGTGCTCTGAGCAACCTGATCTACTTGAGGATGTCCCTGGTTACTGCAGGGAGGTTGGACTAGATGACCGTTAGAGGTCCCCTCCAACCCAAGGCATTCTATTATTCTATGAATATCCTGCTGACCCATTGCTTAGGATAATTCAGGAACAGTCTGAATGATAAAAAAAAATTACAATCAGATCTGTAAACAAAGCTCCTGTAAGTCATACATTTGTCATGAAGATCTGTTCAATCAGTGGAGGATCCAACTTCCCTAGCCATTCTCTTCAGCAATTAGGAAAAAAAGAGATCATTATCACTTTCTCCCAACTTCTTAAATGAAAAAAAATATCAACACCCACTGCTATCTCAAAACCTATTTTCATGTGAAATTACTATACCACCAGATACTTTACACACAAACACCACGCCCCACACCCCTGAAAAATTATGCAAAGTGAGATTTCTCAAAAATCCATTAAATATACACAGGTGTGATGGCAATAAAACTAATAAAATAAACTTCCAGTATTAAAAAAAAAAAGGTAGTAATTTTTCACCAGGAACTGTTATATAACTTATCTGCCACATACTTTTAGACTGTGTCTAAAAGAAAACCTCACCAGAGTAACTGTTACGAAATAACAGTTCTGTGCACTGCTTTTAAGTAAGAGTCACTTTATTCCAAATAATTATTTATGAAAGCGTAATTATTACACAGTAAAAACACTTTTATCCCAAGTGTTGATAAAAAGGAGTTATTTAGGAACAACAGTCCAGAAAAAAATTACACAGCTACTATTCTGATAAATATCTTCCCTGTACATAAACCTCATAGCTATGCAAATATTTCCTGTTCAGCTTCTACATGGATCTTCATGTAACTCAATGTCCTACATTATTTTATTGTGTTTTGCCTCAATGAGGTGACTGCTGCAAGAAAACTTTATAGAATATTAAAGATCTAAATCAACTGTATAATTGGAAGAATGAGACAAACAGAAAAGTGAAAACACTTTTGATGAATACTCTATAGAGTCACAAAACAGTATCTCAATTTTATAGTGAAAGAAATTAAATATTAACAAAGTATCTACCTTCTCTTCACAGGAGAAAATCTCCTTATTCCCATTTATCTTAAACTATATCAAGAAATCTCCTTCAAATTTGTTTGTGTATCTTTTAGTGTAAGTTCTGCTACATAGCAGTCTCCTTTCAGTTTATGAATCAGGTCTTCCCCATATAAGCTATACATCCACAAAAAGGAAGCAGCCCTGCACATTTTCAATTTTCAAGTCTTGCCAAGAAGCCCATGAGGAAGGCAGTATTTACACACACACACAGAAAAACAGACTTTCAACTTTCAGTAAACAGGAATGTAAAGTTCTATGAGAAACTATCTGCCTCTGATGCAGTTGACTAAACAACTTATGGAAAACCACAGTAGGAAAACCATTGATTATGTCTAATTGCCCTCTACCCAAAATACACAGAACTCTGAAGTCAGTGCTTTAAATTGCAAAAGGGGCTTAACTCTACAAAATATGTAGCTACATTCACCATTATCTCAGGAAAAATATTAATGAACAGAAGTTTCTGGTTTTGAACTTCTACATGTATACTATTTTATACTGAAAAAAAAAGTTTCATTACAAAACAGAAGTATTAAATAGGCAAATACTTTATTACTTGAATAAACATTAGTTATTTACATAGAAAGGTACTTCTGCACCCCTGCTCCAAGCACCTTAAGAGCTTCCACAGCCAGAAGTTAGCCATTTCAGATGCACAGGTTACCCACACATCTCATGGCATTTACAATTTACCACAAAGAAAGTTGATCAACTTTTTGCAACCTATTTAATTTTATTTCCAGTCTGTGTTGATTAAGTATCCTTTGTTTTTATTAATAGTTAGGTAAACTTAATCTCATAATAAATACTGAGATACACCTGTAAGATTCCACAAAATAACAGCTTATCAATTATGTTTGTTTTCCAACTTTAACCATCAAGAATACAATCGATAAACGATACCTGGGATTCAAATACCCTGTGCATTTCACAACTGCAACATCTGCAATTCCCATCTGGAACCTTTGCATGCTCTATAACAATTAATGCCCCTGATATCCATCAGTGGTTTTTATTTAAGCAAAACAGTATCAAAACAGTACAAAGTGTATTTTCAAACCATCAAACCAAAGCACTTCAAAGCTACCTCATTGGTCCTGAGAATGTAAGGATGGCTCTATCTGCTCAGACCAACAGACCACTAATCTCAGTATGCCACTTCCAGACACAGGCAAACAGGCAGCTCCATGGGAGTAGCATGAAAACAGAAGAATAAACCTCAGAAAATATTCAAAATCTCAAAAACCTCTGCAAATCAAAAGTATCCCAAGCCAGACACAGTATCTTTCAATTTACACAGCCCCCGAGACATTTATTCCATGAACTCATCCAGACACTTTTGGACCCAGTAACATTTTAGCATCTGCACAAAAATTCCACCAATTCCTGAAAAGACATGTTTTTTTAAAAAATACTTAATTTTGCTTCACGCTTCCTCACTGCTGAGATACACTGATCCTTTCCTTAAACTAATGACCATTCTGCAACCATCATACCCTCTTTCACTTCCAATCTATCAAAGCTATTTCTTTGCTTGCGAAAAGCAAGGTGAAGCCTGTGCTATCAGAAACATTAATTCTCCTCCAACTTAGACACATTCCCAGCATTATCTCCCCTTTGTACCTGCGAAAAACCAACCTACATATAGTCAAATATTTCAGCAGTTGATTCTCTTTGTAAATGTGTAAAAGCTTTGCAAAAATGCTGAAACACTGCACAAGTATTTTGAACACAGTCTCATTTAGTTCATGGTATTAATGTATTTACATGTTTACATGCTTAAAATTACATATAAAATACCTAATTTAGATAAGCACCTCAAATCTGAAAGATTCCCCAGAAGATACACAGGGTTTGTCTTTTTTATTTAGTGGTGGATTTGGGTTGGGGTTTTTTGGTTGGTAGGTTGGTTTGTGGTTTTGTTTGTGTTGTTTGTTTTTAAAGACTGTCTTATTAGGATATAATTCTGTAGTATTTAAGAGGTCCCCAAAGTTTAATGAGTTGTTCTCCATCCCCCAGGAGAAACAAATAAACAACACCACCACCACCAAGAGCAAAACACCCAAAAACCCAAACCAACCAACCAAAAAGTCAAGCAAAACCTGAAATCTGTTGGTTTTGTTTGTGAGTTTACGTAAATAACACAAAATGTTAGATAAGATCTCCCATGTCACAGAATAGTTGGAGAGAAAAGTATTTGTAAAATTAGACAAACTAGGAACTCTGGTTGTATGTCATTAAAGCTGTTGCTTTATGGTAGAAAAAATTATTGACAACCATATCAATCTTCATGCATATTGGAGTTAAAAGCATGCATGCTGGTTATACTGAAATTGTATATTCTGTATTTATGTTTCTTCATTATTCTTCCTATTCATTAAAACATTTGGAAGTAGCATCTATTTTAATTCTCTCTCACATTCTTGTGTGACTTGGAAGTATCAGAGATCACTTTCATCTAGTTCAGAAAGCATGTAGAAACTGCACAATTGAGACCTCCATTCCAGACAAGCATTATCAGGCTGTAAGTCTCAAAAGAAAGTGGAACTTTGTTGCTTTTCCCAAAAAAGTTGCCAGTTTTCCCATGATACTCTTTTTTGACATGAGTTTATCTTCTCTGAGAGTTTCTGTAGCACATCTCCACAGTGTTCTCCCATCTTTTGTTTCTTTTATGAGACTATGGAACAACTTCCCTCCTAAAGGAAACTATTATTTCTAATAACACCCAACAGCATGGGCTTGCTGTAACCCCTCTAAAGTGCATAAACGTCTTAAAAAACAGACACTGAATTTATCCTAGTGTAACAGCTACTGACATCAAGGTGATTACACTGACAGATCAAAGTTACTGTTACACAACATTGTTATGGTGAAAAATCACTCTTCTAGTTCAGAGAATGCAGAACAGATCCAAACTACTATTTCAAGGGATCAACACACTATGCAAGGCCAGACTATTTCCTTTCAACACAGTAGCGAGGAAGTGCTAAAGAAGAAGTTACTGTGGCATTACTAGTACAAGTGAAAGGGGGGGGGAAAAAAAGCATACTATGGTTCAAATACTGCACTCCTGATATTTGACATTTCTGTACTTGATACTGATTTGCACAGATCGATTTGGCAAATAATTATGCTGCTTCACTTCTGCACACAGGCAGAACAGCCATGCCCCTGAATAGTTGGAAGAGATAGTGTAAAATTATTAACATCTAAAACTCGAAAGTCTAATACGAACATAGACTTAAGTCTACTAGTACAGGTCTTCAGATTCAAAGAGTTGAGACCCTTTCTTCGGTCATTATGGCTGTGGTAAAAGCCCCGAGACAATGAAGTAATGCATACTTTAATTATAAAATTAATTATAAAAGTGTGTCCCACAGACAGGTAGAACAATAGAAAAACAAGGTCACTACAGGATCCAAGAAAGAATAAATCGTTACTGCAAACCTCTCCCTTCACCATCACCCCTGTATGCAAAGAGCACTCTTACTATGGGTGGGCAATTCAAGTTATTTGAACTATACAGGAAATTAAAAAAAAAAAAAGGCGGGTGGGTAGGGAAATGACTCAGAAGTGTCATTAATTTTATCCCACAGATAAGGAAGTATCTTATTTTTTGCAAGAATCAAAGTCATAAATTCAGAACAGGTAAATAAAATCATACGTATTGCTAAGTTATTTAGTTTTCCATATACTTTTTATAAAGCACCATTTGCAAAGTTACCGGAGTTAACATAAGAATAATTCATAATTGCCATCATTGAGAAACAATGTTTAAAGAGTTTCCTATCACATCCAAAGAAGGAATTACCTACATGAGGAACACTGCATCTAAACCATCCAAGTCTCATATTTCCATATTAATTATCTATTGTCATGCTACAATATTTCACACACCCACCCACCCCCTTTTCAACCCTGGTCACCTCTATCATCAAAATCTTCAGTTGTACACAATATCACACAAACGAGTAACACTGTAAACAGTTCAATGGACAAAACTGGGGTTCTGGGAGTCTGAACTATTAAGGCTTTATTAGTCATGGAATATAGCTGGGCTTGACAATCTGAGTTGTAGAACAACTAAACATTAAACACATCTCTTGAAAAAAAAGTTCTCAACACATTCCTGTATCAGTCTCCACCATTCTACAGGTTGACATTTAAAATCCAAAGGTAATGCCCTTCCCTCCTTCTATCCCAGGCTTATAAGTCATAAAAAGCCCACCCTCACATGTACACACTGTGCAGTGACTACGCTGTCTCTGTCCCATGACCTGATGCACACACGAGGTAGAGTGAATCAACACATCCATAGCCACGGTCAGAACCACTACAGTACCTTCAGAAACAAGCAACTGAAGCAGTGCAGTCATGGATGACAAACAGCAATTACAAACAAAAGCTGCAGACTTGGCAAGAGCACATCACGGTGTCTAGAGGCCACATGAGTTCACAGAAGCACTTTTTCAGTCAGGTAGACCTTCCAAAGTCTCTGAACCAAGCTTAACATTAGAGTGAAGAATGACATACTTCGTTTTAAATTAACAAACTTATCATAAAACAAATATTTCAAGATGGGTTTGTTTGCTAACAAATGTCACTAAGCAACTTAGCAATACAGGACTATGTTTATAAATAAGACACTACAGAAAACAAGAGAAACAGTCAATTGTTCTCTGCTACAAATGCCCGACCCCCCCCCCCGGTGTCCACCAAGCTGATTTTAAGAACAGCTATTTCACAAGTGCTTAAAATGTTAACACAGGCAGTAAGTGAAGGAAATAGTAGAACTTCTTCATTTGTTTGTCTTGGTGGTTTTTAGAAACTTTCTTAATTATAGTTGTAACAAAAATAGTGCAGATTACATGCTTATTACAGAGCTGAGAAGTTCTGGAAGAACTGCCCAGGCTCAGGTATAGTACTTGGTTCTGAAATCTTAAAGTAAATAACTTGCAAGCATTGGCTGCTCTTGCAGCACACTATTAAAAACTCCAGTTACAGTGCAATTTGATGGAATGCCCCTTCAAGACAGTAAGTATTCACTCAATGCAAAAGTCACCACGAATTCTTCAGAAGCATAGTCTTTTAATGGCTATCATCTACATTTCTGTCCTATAAAAGAACAATGACTCCTATGTGGATACCTCACATTAAGTGGATTTTATAATTGGTACATAGACTTGTAATAGCCTATGCATGGTTTTATTTTTACATACACAAATAATTAGCAGAGGTAACCTTTCTATTACTAAAACATTAATGGCAAGAGATCTATTCTGGAGCTCCAACACTTGCTCTTTACCCTGAAGAGTTATCGGAGCTTTGTTCCCAATATGAAGTTTGTACTTATGTGTATACTAAAATGACCACACTGCAGACCCATCAACTCCTCACTACTCTTCAGCACTTGTTTCTTCCGTAAGAAACGTCCAAAGAAACGAGACAGAAAATGTGAGCACACGCTCGACCTGTCTCAAGCCAGAGTGCCTAGCCAAGTCCTTCCCTTGAGTTTTAACTGAACACCCTTTCCTCACCCTCCCCCTGCTCGGGAGACCGGCAGGCAATCGCTGTCTTATCGCGACTCCCTTTTCTACTCCCTCAACAACCGCTCACTAAGCTTCAAGGAGGCGCCGGCCCTCCCAGCCCCGGAGGCTCTTGCTCCCCATAATCCGTACCCACGGCTACGGAGGCCGCCGGCGCGGAGAGCCCCGGAGTCATTGTGCCGATGGAGATGATCGCAGCTGTCAAGGCGCAGCTCGCCCTGCCGCGGGCGGAGGGTCAGCAGCCCCGCGCCTCGGCAGCGCCCGCCCTTCCCCAGCCGCCCTCCGGGCCCCGCAACGCCTGTACGGGCGAGCGGCCTGCTCAACAGGGGCTGCCTCCGGAGCCAGCAGCCCAGGCGGGCGCCATGCTAAAAACCAAAATGGCTGCCCCAGGGAAAGGAGCCCAGCTCGGGCCGTGAGGGGCTGCGCCTCCGCCGGCCGGCGACGCCGCTTCGCCCGCCGGACCTCGCCCAGGTATCGTCCCCGGGCCGCAGCGACTAGCTCGACCTCAGGGGCCCAAGAGGCTCCACTCACCCGGGCAGCTCTGCTCCTGCGCCCCGAGCGCGGCCCTGTCCCCGGCGCCCACCAAGCCGGTCCCAGCCCGTGCCTCGCTCTGCACGGCGCCCGCCCTCGCCGCCCGTACCTGAAGTTCGGCCCGCTCCACCTCCCAGTGCGCTCTCTCCATCTCGAAGCGAGCCCACTCGTGCTGGATGTAGTGCAGGATACCCGGGATGGTGTAGTGCTGGGGCCGGGACAGCTCGGCGGGGCCCGCCGCCTCCTGACCAGCCGGGGCCGCGGGGCCCTGGGGCTGCTGTTGTTGCCCTCCGGCTCCGGCCCCCACACAGCCCCCACCCGACTGCAGGTTCACGTTCCCCCCCGCCTGCGGCGGTGGTTGCTGCGGTCTCGGGGCGGCCGCCATCCCACCACCTCCTCCGGCTCCGGGGTGCTCGTCCATTGTCTGCGGGGAGCCCTCCTCCTCGTCCCACGGCGGGGGCCTGGAACAGGGGCCAGGGAGGGGGTGAACGGAGCTGGCTGGGGCGGGGAGGAGGGGGGCGGGCCGGGCGCGGGGAGGAGGGAGCTGCGCCGAGCAGTATCCGGGTGTCAGAGCAGCGCCGAGTCGCCACCGACCGCCATTACAGCCGTCGGCCCACCCACCCGCGGCCGGGCGGGGAGGGGAGAGGAAGGGAAGGGGGTTGGCGCGACGCACGCCGGGAAATCGCTCCCCTCTTCTCTCCGGCTTCCTCCTGCTGGCCGTGCAAGGCGGCGGGCTGCGCGTGCGCGGGAGGGAGGTGAGCGCCTGTGCCCCAGGGGAGGGGAACGGGGGGCTGGGGCCAGGAGCCGGCGGGGGCTGAAGGTTGGCAGTTCAGCCCCCCCGCTGGACAGCCGCCCCTCGTGGTCTCCGTCGTGCTCTCCGAGGCAATCCCGCCGGTGGCAGCCGCCGTGAGGAGAGGGGAGGTCTCGCCCTGCCCCGCCCACCACCCGGCCCCAGGTGGGTCGGTGTCGGGGCTGGCGGTCGGGGCTCGGCCGCCGCGGGGCAGCGCGGCCAGGGCGGTGTCCGTCCGGTCCGCAAGTGAAGAGCGGAAGCCGTGGTGCTGCTGGGAGGTGGCCTAAACTACGGTCGGCGGTAGCACCGCGCCTCGGGAGAGGCCCCGAGAATGCCACCGGGCCTGGGCTGGGGCCTGCTTCCTAGAGCGGCGTGCAAACGGCACATCAGGAGTTAAAACGCCCAAGCCTCTAAAATGCGCGGCTTAATGTTGTGCTGAATTTGCCCCGCAAGGAGGTGGTTTTAGAATAGATTTCTTAAATATGTGTCTGGAAGTTGGCTTATCGGTCATCTTCATGGAATCTCACTGGTAAGGCACGTGTATGATGTATTCCCTCCTCGATGAGAAGAGAAAGTGCACAAACGTTTGCTCTTCAAAAGCCTTTTCCGTGCAAGGAAGGTTTTGTAACCTTTGGTTTATTTTATCTGGCTCAGTTATATCTTGGATAGCAACGCTGCGTTTGATGACGTATTTTGGATACAGTGAAATTATGTCAGTTGCCAAGTACTGCTCTGAAATGCATTTACAAATTAACAGCACATCCTATTTGAAATGATCTGTAGGGCACCTATTGAAAGTAAGGCAGGAGTTTGGTTTTGCATCTTTCCAAAATATTTATATGCTGTATTCATTCAGTTAAAAAAGGGTACTTTACTAAACAGGTCTCATTCTCGATAGACCTGGAATTCTGTTAATTACTGAAAAAATAAACACCACTTGTCTCAGTGCGTCTGTTTCTCTACTAATATTTCCTCAGGTGTTTATTGATAGCTCACTTGGTTTATCCAGTCCTTTTTTTTTTTTTTTTTTGCCAGTACATTATTTCCCCCATAAATTTCATCCTGCAGTCTTCCTGATTCCATACAGATTAGCCACTCTAAATCCAACTCCTTTCCCCCTTGGCTGATTTTTTTTTTTTTTTTTCATTAGCTCCTGACAGTATCATATCATTACTAAAAAAATAAGACTTACCTCATAATCAGTTCAGTCTTTTGTTTAACTCCAATCTTACAGGACATGCCTCATTCCTGAATATATGGAAGTTACTGCAGTTTAATTCTGTTACTATATTCAGCCAGCATCTTGACAAACCCACAACAAAGGAGAACTTTTTTACTCTTTCCTTCCTCCCCTATTTCCCTAGATTAATGAGGTTCCTTTTTAAAAATCCCTGATCCAGTATTTAATTTTCAAGCCACATACACATAGTTGTTTCATCTTTGTATAAATTATAATGTGCACAATACTAAGATCTAGAATACAAAAATTACTGATATTGTTAATGCTGCATGTGATTTTTATCAAAACCTTGTCCATGATCAGAAGAACACAAAGAGCAAAGGCATTGATCATAATTAATCAATCTTCATTTGCTATCTGAGTACAATAAATTCATAGCCAGGGTACAATGAATTCATAGCCAGGAAGCCTAGCAGACAAATATACATTTCTCAAAAATACTTGTTCCCATACAGTCAACTGCTTGTACCTCTGCCATTTAGCCATTTAAAAAACATTCAGTAATGATTTAATTCCAGTTTAACCTGTTTTGTTCTACATTTAGTACACACATAAAGTGCCATTAGATCTCTGCATCCTGAAAAACAACTTGAGAGCTGAACAGTGCAGTAAATTACTTGCTTGTAGTTCTCTCTTAACATATATTCTTAATTTTTGGTGAAGCAGTTTTGTAAAAACACATCCTGCTTTTCTTGTTTACTAGATTTGATCTCTTATTTACATTTTACTGAAGAGCCTTAGAATGTTGCAAAACATTGTTATCGCACTAACTAAAATCCTTCTAAATCTGTGGGCATTGACTGGAGAGGTTTTAGCTTGAGAGACACACATCTAATTTGAGTGATAACTAGTGCAAGAAGTTATGTGAGGTCAGGGTGTGTTTCTTTATAATTTATGTGTCAGAGTATGTGTAAATATTGGTGAAATCTTTGATTAAATAAGTGAATGTCAAGTGCTTGTATCTACTGGAGGAGTAATTAAAATTATGCTTAAGATATGTTTTATATCACTGCATGTAGTGTCTGCTGGGTTGGCCATGCTGGAGACTCAAGACCTAGACAGAACAGGTATCGAAGGCTTTGCCTCTCTAAGAGGTCTCAACCAGTATCTGAAAAGACAAACAAGAGTGTGACTCACAAACAGGGACAGCTTACTTTGAGGTGTCTTGTGGTTACGCAGCCTACAGAGCTGGTGTGTCCTGGAAGTAGTTCCTGAACCATCATGGTTTCTGTTTCAGCAAACCAGGCAGGTCTCAGTTTGTCTTGAAATACAAGGCTGGAGTTATCTGCAGAGACAAGGGGATGAGCCTGCCTGGGGGCAGTCAAATCAAGCATCTCTTCATGAGCCAGGGTCCTTAGCCTTCTGCATGTGTGCTAGTTCAGAAGGAGTTAAAGCCATCATATTGTAAGTCATCAATGACTACATAGTTCATCAGTGTAAGTCACACAAGCCAATCATGGTATCAGTTTTCTCTGGGAGAGATACTTTAATGAGGGTGAGATCTAACACAGTATAACAGCGCATATTAAATCACAGCAGTTAAGCTGTATGTCAGATGTGTGCGTGCCAGGTTATCCTTACGGAAGAAATACTTTGTAAAGGAAATACAGGAGAGTGCTATTCAGTCACTCAGGATGGTAATTTCTTTTGAAGGGAAGTTCACAATTTCAAAACTTTTTCCATCTTCACCAGGTGATACCTTCTGAGGTTTTCATTCCTATGGAGCCTTCGTTCTATCATACAGTTTCGTAGGTGTTTCGCAGATGGGATGTGTGCAAAGCATAAACCGTAGGGCTATTCTGGGCAAAAGTTCTAATGCATGGTTGACTGCGATGGGGAGAGTTAGACTTCACAGTCTATCAGGATCTCAACAGTCCCTTCTACTCTTCTGTTCCTAAGCGCGTTTGTGATGCAGATAGTTGTCCAGTGACCTGGAATGAGACAGCCTATTCATTTCTGACAAACAGCCTTCAGATAGCAATGTCTTTTCATTACTAAAATGAGCAAAATAATGGCAGAGATATGAAAGGCTTGCCTCTTGTCACCAATTCTCTCAAACCATTTGATTCTCTATGCATAAAAGCATTGTAATTTGTGGGTGTGTGAGAATGCACAGGAAAGCACCTAAGAGTTATATCAGAAGAAAAGGAGCTGTCTTTTTAAGTAAAGTACCAATTACTGATCATGAAAGGCAGCTTCTCAACTGCACAGAACCTGACAAAGGGAGTTTCTCTACCTTGCAACATGCACAGATAAGATTTTTGGTTTGTTTATAATACTACACAGGTTTCTTTACATCTTATATATGCAAAACTAATTTTAATGCGTATCTGAAAGCCAGGATGAAAGAAAAAAAAACTGTGTTTATTAGAAACAAAGCTCAGTAATTTCTTTTTTTTTTTTTTTTTTTTTTTTTTTTGGCCTGATTTGTGCAAGCAAATGTTTTATTTTCTATAACTGATTTTTTTTATAATTTTCAGAAATTAAAAAAACCCACCCTAAGATATATTTACCACTGGTATTATTCTCAAAGTCAGATTCTACAGCTGTGCTTGCATACATTTTTGTAATTAAAAAAAAATAATTATTTGCACATGTAAACTTTTCCCAGTATTTCTGCACAAAACTGTGTGCTTTTGCTACCATTTATACGAGCAAAAGTTCTGGCTAAAATTTGGAAAATATCTTTGGGGCTGGTGGGAAATTACTGCAATGACTATTGGTACTAGTGAACCTCTTTCCTGCAGATGTTTATCACCTGTTCTAATACTGTTATTACAGATAATACATTTGAGTACTGCTGTGGTTCTACCTCCATTAAAACATGATTAATGTTTTTTTTAATAGCAATTCTGGCTAAGAGCATTTGTAAGGATTAAAAAATAAATAAATCTGGTCTGAGATATTTTCACATGTAAAACAATACAGGCCATTCATAAGAATGCACCCAGATCTAATAACATCAGAAAGGGATTAACCATGTAGAAAGATTAAGTTAATAAAGAAATAATTAGGATTAGGGGCCAATCCTGCAATAGGATTCATACATATACATTCTTCATATATTTTTCTGTTATGTGTTGCTTAACAGTAACTCAAAGTACAATGGCTCTGTCAGTGCTCCTGGGGTAATTTTACTGTCCCCCAGTTCTCAGGTCCCACTTGAGATGTGTTAAGCCTCAGGTTTTTACTCTATTAGGATGGATTTATGCACCTTGGTGATTTTGTAGAACAGCTCCTCAGTACTATTTATGACTAAATTATTAAAATAGCTTGGAAACAACCTGTTGAAAACAGGGGACTATTAATTAATGTTTCAGCAGTACTGAACACAAAGATGAAGCATAAAACTAAGAAGAAAATGAAAATTTGTGTTGCTGTCACTATGTTTAGCTTGGATAGACATGTTTTGCAGGTGGTAGTAACATGCACAGCTTTTAGTGTTCTGTGTCTGAGCTTGCTATTTTTTTCTTTAAAACAATGGGCAACATTTCTTCTTTCAGACAATTCTTCTGTAAGTAGCTTTAAATCTTCAGGTTTCTTTTGCTCGTGAGGTTGGCCCTTGCTAGAGTGCTTTATTCAGAGCTGGAATGAGTCCTTCATTTTTAGGAGACCTTATTGTGGCCTTCCAGTATCTTAAGAGGACCTACAAGTAAGCTGGTGAGGGACATTTTAGGCTGTTGGGTAGTGGTAGGACTAGAGGGAATGGATTAAGACTAGAAATGAGTCAATTCAGATTGGACATTAGAAGAATTTCTTCACCATGGGTGTGGTGAGACACTGGAACAGGTTGCCCAGAGAGGTGGTGGAAGCCCCATCCCTGGAATGTTTTAAGGCCAGGCTGGATGGGGCTCTGAGTAGCCTGCTCTAGTGGGAGATGTCCCTGCCCATGGCAGGGGGGTTGGAACTGGATGATCTTTAAAGTCCCTTCCAACCCAGACGATTCTATGATTCTGAGACCCATATATTTAGGAGGCTCTCATTCTCCACTGAAGAAATGGTTGTGGTGTGGCCCATTGCACTTCCCTTTGCCCTCTCTCCCCTCAATCTCTTGCTATGGATAAAATTGTTAAATAGAAGTCAGAAAATAAATATTTTTATTTTTTAAAAAAAGCATTCATGGGCCAATTTTGCTCTTATGAGCTGTGTTTATCTAATGTTTTCATACTGGGCAAACTTCTGATTGTGCTCTCAAATCAGCATACAGGAAGAAAATGATGAGTAGATTTATGGTTTTGAAGAACTAATTGTTTGCTCCTTGAATTCCCCAAATCCCACAAAGGAATTAAATTATCTGATAATATGAAAGCTAATATTAGATAGTTTGTGATTACTATGGGGGGGGGGATGGACTTTTACTCATGGAATGCATGCAGAAGATTAGATACTTTTTTTCCTATATTCTGTGTTTTGGCCATAAACTGAGTCTTAAATATAACTGTTATCTGGTCTGGGAAGCTTTTAGGAAGTCTTTCATAATTCCTATGTTTTTGTTTTTGTTTTTTTTTTCCTCACAGAAATACTGTTTGATTCCTGCACCCCATATTCAGATCTACTGCTGACATCAACAAAAAAGAAATGATAAAATTTTTTCTTATGGTAAACAAGCAAGGTCAAACAAGGCTCTCTAGGTATTATGAGCATGTAGAAATTAATAAGCGGACAATGCTGGAAGCTGAAGTAATAAAAAACTGTCTCTCCCGTTCAAAGGAGCAGGTAAGTTTTATAGGCTTCCTCCAGCCATTTTATTTTATCACCATCTCATGTCTTTCATGTCCATAATTCTGAAAACACATCAGTTTCCACTGCAGGTCATTATTTCATTTGTACCCATGAAGAAAAATATTGTTTTTCTAGATTATGGATTCAGTCAGGTGAGCTGTTATTCTGCATTGAATAAAAGCATTTTTCTGAGGCTTAGAGAGATTTTTGAGTTCTGGGTATCATTGTCATGAAGATTCCTCTTGCTTGTTTTAAGAAGCTTAGAAGTCCAGGATTTATGGTATCCTGTTATTGCTTGTCTGGTAGAGATCAATAGGCAGATATTACTGCTGCTTTGCCAGAAGGTGGTAAGAAAAGCACTGACAGCTCCAAGCTTAAACCAAAAATTTATGAGAGATGATTCCAAATCATGAAAATACTGTCTAAAAAATAGGGTTTTTTTGGATATACAATTTTTTTTAGGCCTCTGTATTAGGCACTTTTTATAAAGAAAAAAAAAATTACAGATTTTCTGTAAGAAAGTCAAAAAACTCAGAAGTTGGATGAAAGTTGAGCTTTTATTGGCTCACATAATTGAGCCCCTGGTTCTTTACAAAAAGTACCAAACTCAGCAAAACTTCTAAGGACATTGACTTGCATTGGAAGAGAAGTAGACTTGGGTGGTGAGTGGAATATTTTAGTTTCTGTTCTGAAGTCGGCTTCATTAGTTTTCATTAATTACGTGTGTTCCTGAACTGTGGTCCTCACATATTTCATTCTAGAAAACCTCAGGAAAAATGGCAATTCCTGTAAGTTTACAGACTTGACAGTCGCTAAAGAAATTAACCTCCCCACACTGCTCTTGCAAGAGCATCTCCAAACAGACACTTCCTCAAAAGAACTGACAGTATGCTGCCATTTCAAGGCATAATGCAAAATGATACTTAAAAAAACCCAAGGAGGATGCATGTTGTAAAGCAGCATATAACAGCACCATCTGCTGGCTCCTATCTTACTGTGAAAGATGTGGATTTCCAGCCTAATACTTCTAAAAATAACAATTTTCTTTTTTTTTAATATGAAAATGACCTTCAGGTTGTCTCTTTTAGAAGTGCTTCCAAATGAACATTTAGGGGAAGTATCGACTGCCTTATAACCATGGACAAGTCACTTCAGTTCTATATGTTCCATTTTTCCCATTTAACATGGGAATGGTGGTAGCATGTGTTCTGCCAGTAGATGAAAAGTTTTTATGTAATAGTTAACCTACCAATTTTTTTTTCAAGTCAAAACTGTTTAGTGGATCCATTGTTCTTTGTGGGCCTTATGAACATGAAAGCTTAGGCTCTTTGAGCGCTCTGCTGCAGTATGCTTAAATGGCAGCTACTGGGTTTGACTCGTTTCGCTTCTGCCTAGTGCTCTTTCGTTGAGTATAAGGACTTCAAGCTGGTATACCGACAGTATGCAGCCCTTTTTGTAGTCGTTGGAATCAATGAGACAGAGGTAAGAATTATATACCCTCTTGAAATGAAATCTTACAGTGATTATCATGGGCAAGAGCTTGAGTCTTCTTCCAGTATGGAATTTTGCAATAGCAGTTAGAGAATTTCAGGGAGTCACTGCAAAGGGGAAAAAAAAAAAATCTGTGAAATAAAAAGAGGTATAAAAGAAAATGTGGTATGTTTGACTTCAGTCTACAGCAGTAAACTGAAGTGTTACCATGAGACCGTCTTCCTTAGTCTTGTACCAATTCTGCTTTCTAAACTCAAGTTTGTCTGATTAGACATAAATTTACGCAGGATGGGTTTTCTCAACAAATGCTAGCATTACAGCCAGAACAGCTGTCTCATCTGCAGTGACTTCCCAGCTTCCCACTGTTTTTAAACTCCTTGGCCAAAAAAAAAAAATCCCCATCAATTCCTTGTTCTCAGAAAATAATTCAAAGCTTACTGTTGGGAACCATAACAGGGGGGGTGTGGAGGGTAGCTGCTGACTGCCACGGTTATAATGGCATGCCATTTGGGGCAACATTTTTTAGCTTTGTTACAAAAGTCCCCCATCTATACTGCTGCAGCGTAGCCTGCCTCTGTGCTGCAGCTGGCCGGTATGACCAGCACAGGTAGGCATAGCCTCATTATCTGTACCTACCTACACGTCTAACCTGGGTGATGGTGGAACAAGGGATGCAAAGGGATGGCAGCAGCCCAGGTGTGACAAATCCATTGGGTACTGTAGGGCTTGCTTGTGTAGCTGGCCTGAAGCTTCTGCCACCGAGATCTCACCTGCTCTCAGTACCTCTGCTGAGTACCCACACCTCTTGCTGTGGTGACCTCAGTTCTGCAGTTTATTGTAGGTCTTCCATATTTTATGGTTGCTTTTCATACACCATAAACTGAAATAACAGAAAGAATACTATTACATTACATCTATTCATTTAATGTAGACTTGATTTTAATTTAATTTCAGAATGAGATGGCAGTATATGAACTAATTCATAATTTTGTGGAAGTTTTGGACAAATACTTCAGCAGAGTGGTGAGTGAAACGTTGAATCTTATATGAAACATTTCTTCTCTTTTAAAGCTTTAGTGAATATGTCATTTCAGGGAATATATCAAAGGAGATTTTTTTTTTTAATGTTAATTTAGAATTTTGAATACTTAAGCATGAATATTACCACTGTAAAAAAAAAGGGGGGGGGGGGGGGGGGGGAGGGGCAAAAAAAAGAGGGAGGGAAAAAAAAAACCCCAGGGAGCTGTTTTTTCGAGGAAGGGTTTGGGGGTTATAAACAATAGAAAAAGGAAAACA
>JANIJG010017650.1:71856-87575 GCA_024611175.1 Megaceryle torquata | reverse complement strand
AAGAAAACAAAAACCTAAACTCTTGTTGTACTAGGTGTATTTGAAACAAATCCCCTTTGACATTGCTGCTGCTTCTTCTCTCTCTTTTTTTTTTTTTTTTTTTAAACCTCGATAGAATTTTTGCTTACAACTCAAAAATAGGTGCACTCTGAAAAGCGTTTTAGTCTTTATTTTAAATAATCTCTCTGTGGACTTACCTGAATTCAGCTCAAAGTCTTGACCTATCAATAAACACAATTCAATGAAAAAGAAGTGGACCTTTACTAATAAATTAGCATCTTGTTTTGGTATTAGTGGCCAAAGTATTGTGCATAGGTTAGTACATGGTGTTTATTGGGAGAAAATTAAAATAACTTTTGTAGTACATGCACAGATAGCTGGAAACCATTTAGCTATAACTGGGTTATTGCTTAGATATTTTTTTTAATTTTTATTTTTTAGCAGATAAAATAGAAAATGAGATGAGGTTAATTTAATTGAAATTTAATTAAAAAAAACCCAGGTATATATTTTTCATATCTAAAATGCAAACAAATACCTGTTATTAGTAAGTCTGTGTTAATCCAAGAAGTGAATTGAAATTGGAATGCTTAGTTCTGTCACAGTACACCCTGAGATTTTGAAGGCAATTCTCCATTGGCTTCCTGATATTTATTTAGTGATATTACCATGTGCTTGAGAAGAGTGACAAACACAAGAGGGATTTTAATATTTGTATGACTTGGGCTTACTATGTGGTGTTTATTTTTTTAACTTAAGCTCAAGATGCTGCAAAAAACCCCATCTCTTGCTGTTGTGATTTGAAGTTCTGCCAGAGCTCAAGCATTGGTGGCAGGATATTACCTTGGCTACTGCCAAATGGCTACTGACATTAATCCATTGCCAAAAACATTTAAAAATCTCCTTTCAGATGCAAACAGATCAGGTAATAGAGTAAGGATGCAGATAGCACATCATCAGGTGAAAATATTAATAAAAATTAGGCAGGCTGAGTCGCTGTTCTCATTTATTAGGTATTTATTCTGTGCACAATTTGTCCTTTGTTACTGCAGCAGATATGGGAGGAGTTGACCAAAGTGTGCGTGTGGTGATGCTATAGAGATGTACTTTATTCCTTACTGAGGAAAAGATGTGTTTAATTACATTTAACTGGTCAGTTTTTTCAGCTCAGTATAAATCAGTATAACTTCACAATCTTCATAATTTTTAGTCTAAGTGGTCCATCAAGTACTTTAGCTATTGTTGTAGCTTGTTCTTCAATATGTGATCAATTGTGTAACAGATCTTTCCAATTTGATGCATAGTTTTGATTGGTTTTTTATTGTTTTAAATTAAAATGAAAAAAATTTCCGTAGGTGTAGCCTTAAAACTGTGTTGTTCTCATAGCCTCTCTGGGTCATTACAATTTGATTTAAAAATATCTGGGGTAACTACATCTGCAAAGAACTAGTTCAAATACATTTATGGAATTTTTTTAAAAATTTTTTAAATGTATAGTATAACATTGTATTTGTGAGGCCTGTGTACACTTGGATGCTGGTCACAGACTTCTGATGACTTTCTGTTGTTGTTTTGCTCATTCATTTATGAATTAGTTGTAATATGCTTTCACTTAGGCAATTCCTTTCAATTAGGCAAATTCTGTCAAAAATATACATAATAAACATAAAAAATCAACATGGAATATTCCATCATATTGTTTCATGTCTGTTTTGAGAGGTGAGAATCTTACACTGATGAACATGGTGTTAATGGGCATATGAATGCCTTTCTTGTTAATGTCAGAAGACCTTTAGGTCTGCCAGTGAAGAAAGCCTATGTAAAGTCCAGTTGTATTCTGTGTTCTGTTCCCCACTAATATTCTTCGAAGTGGTGAAGTAAATGCGAACTTAGAGAAATTCTGTAAAAAATTTACTGAAATATAATCTGGAATGTAGCTCCTCACTTTGTTATAAGAGTGTAAAGCTTTATGAAGCTTTATACCTAGTTGGATTGTTTGATGTGTGAGCATTGAACTGGATGGCCTTAGGAGAAAAGTCACAAGCTTCCCTTTTTTCTGTGTGCTTCCACCCTGAGGCTGAAGAGTGCAAGCCTGATTTTTTTGACCCAGCATGGCAAAGTGTTTTCTGTTTCTGGGAACCTGCAAATGGTTTCACCAGTCTAGAAGTAGTCAGAAACATCTACTTTTGATTGTCCATGACTTGAAATAAATCTGAGGACGTTCAGGTCTTCTTACAAACAAAACTTTTGTTTTCCAGATTTAGTTTAAGGGGGCCATTGGTTGCTGTATCACTGAAAAAGCAGTGTTTTTTTAAAACATTTATGCTAGCAGCAGCAGAAACATCTAAGCAATTAGTTTTAACATGCCTGTTTTGATGTGGGTCTTAAAACATCATTCTGTATGAAAACTCAGTCTTTACTACTAAAACATGATTTTTTTTTTTTTTATGGTGAAAGGTCAAATTATCTATTAAAACCTTTCATATTAATCAAACTGTGATGAATTAATTGAATTCTGCATTTGAATGGTCACATTAAATGTTGTTACTGCTTGTCATGCTATAATAGACCAAAAAATCTTAATGACTGTGGGATGTGTTATCTGTTTTAAAAATGAACCTGGGCAAATCTGTTATCTTAAATGTGCAAGTAATCACTTTGTGACACAAACTGTTATTTAAGATCACACAAGGAGAAGAAAAAAACCCTAAAAAACTAAACAAACCAGGATGTTTTTACACTATATACTTGCTGAATTTGTACATTTGCTGGGTCTTTCTTACCCTTCTTTTCAATAGGTCTTTTGTTATTTGCAGATTTAGTTAGAATAGCCTCTTTAATCATAGATCCATATACCACTGGACAAGTTGTAAATGATCTAAGTAACTATGCAGCAGCAGGAAAGAAGCCTGTAACTGTACAAGTAGTTGTCTTTAGTACTCTGCTGGCATACTGCCTATTGACTTTTGCCGCAAGCAGCTTGCCAGGAGCCCAAGGTGCTGATCCTTTATTAATTTATAGAAAATTTTTCATACAACTCATCTCAAATTATTAGTAAAACAAGAAAAATTGTTAAAAATTAAATAAGTCATGAGAAATTGTGTAACATAAACGGAGTTAGAAAACATTAAAATTCTATAAAGGGAAGAAAAATGTTTTCCTTTGATTTACTACAGAAGTATGAACAGATGTGATAGTCCTAATGGCCTTCTGTAGAATATAAAAAGCGAAATGTCTTTTGTTCTGGTGTTTTCTAAAGTATTGTGAACTGTGGCTAGGGATACCAAGTAGTAGATGAAAGAAGAACTTCAGCTAGAGGTGGTTTAGAGAACAATTCTAATATAACTATGTATGCTGTCTTACATTATTTTTTTTATAAAACTTCACTGACTTGATTTATTAATTTTATCTCGCTGTATTCATGTTTATACTCCTCAAAGGAGGATTCATGTTCCTTTGCATTAATGGATGTTTAAACATACCGTATGATATGGTCCAAGGGGTACACAATCTGGAGTGTTTTAGGCATAGTATCATAGAACAGATGCTAGGATTCTGTTCAGACAGGGCAAAGAGTGTATTTTGAGTTCCAAAAAAATGCACTAAGCTTCAGTTGTTTTACCTTATGTCTGGGTGACTCTAGTTACAGGGCTTAACTGAGGACCAACAGAATGCACAGTGGAAAGGCCAGATGAAAGTCCTTTAAATAATATTCAGCTAAGAAATCCTAGTGTCTGCAATAATAACAATAAGGTAGAGGCACAGAATATATAACTGGTACTTTCACTCATTATTTTGATGAATTAGGGCTTCAACAGCCTATTGCTGCTTTCTTTACTTGTGACTTCTGCTGTGAAATAGTGCTGATTATTAACCTTGTTTAAATAAAATGATCCCTTCACCTGGGTGCAACTCAAAATGGATCTGCTAGTCCTTATAATTAGGCAAGCACTTAATCTTAGTGCAACAATGTAGACAAGTTTCTGTCTGGAAGACACTGAACTGCTCTGCTTTTTGTGTCCATGGGCCTGAACACTCATAAGAAACAAGTCTAGAGAAATGATTTATATGCCAGTTTCTGTGAAACATTTCCTGAATGATCAACCTGGTTCCCCTTTGTGGACACCTTAAGATTTTTGGAAACCAACCCCGTTCTTTCAGATTTCTCTACTTAAGCACAGCTTCTCTCAGGCACCCAACTATGTGGACATTCTGGGTTTATAGCTTGTCTTTTCAAGGGCATCTGAGAAGAACAGTGTGTTACTCACATTTTATATGTGTCTCAGGTTTCCTTTTGTCTTAGGCTCTTCAAATAACATATTAATTTTTCTGCAGACTACGCGGCAGAAACGAATTACTGTTTGCTTTGGGAGTTTAAAATAGATGCGGATGTAGACAATAGCAGTAAATACCTTGATAAGGATTTAATTCCCTGGGAATTCTTATTGCTCTAGAGAGTTCCCTGGACTTTGGTGGCAAAATACTCTTGAGACATCTCAGTTTCTGGCAGTCCATTGTTGCTGTTGCCAACAGCTTACTCTGACTGGTAAATCACTGGCCTATACAATGTATATTGCTTTAAAAGCCAGGATCAGGGCTGTGTGAAGACGTCTGTCTTGTGAACTAAAAATTTTCTACCGCCTGAACTGAGGTGCCAAAGGATAACTCAACCAGCTCTGTTACTTTTGTTGCCTTTTAAAGTAAACAAATACTTGTGGATGTGTGGTGATACTTTTCTTGCATGCTTTAACTTCTGAATTTCCTGGGAGCTGTTATGATGTGGACCTGCTGATTTCTTTATTGTAGTTTTTGTTCTGTAATGGAGAGTTCATTTCATAAGGCTGACTTTGAATCTGCGGGCTGTTCTGGTCAGGGAGTAGCCATGCTTTCACACGTGAATTTATGCTGTTGTGGACATTTGTTAACTTTGGTTTGAATAATCTTTAGTTTACACAGTTTAGTAAAAAATTTCATTAAGGTAAAAAAGAAAAATAGAGAAGAAAGGCCTGGCTGGTGTTCTTACACTCACACAGTGTTGTTGGGAGCAGTAATACAGTGACAGTTTGGCAGCTGAACTGCAGTGCTTTGGTGAAGGGAGGCTACCTTCCTGCACTACAAAAGGCCATCAATTAGGACTAATTGATTTCTTCATGTTTCAAAGCAAATTCTTTGTCTGTAGTGGTGTCCCAGGAATATATATGTTTGTTCACAAAGTATAGCTCTGACATCTTTACCTAGTTAGGTGATGGCTTTGACTGGAATCAAAAAAAACTGAAACAGAGTAATTTTAAATTTTAATTATTTAATGCTCTATGATATCACTGTAGTTGTTCTTTTTATTCCTCTACCACAATAAAACTGTAGAGAATACTGTACAGGAAACATACATAGTGAAAGGGCTTCTAGTTTTTGGAAGACTATCATTCTTCACTTGGTGGTCTGCCTGTTTAACAGTTAGTTTAGAACACAGTTCAAATTAAATGTTAAGTATTGGCTAGTGTCATTATTGATTTTTGGACAACCAGTTTCTGCAGTCTAATCTGCTAAATGGTGCTGGGGAAATACTATATTTTATATGTATTACATATTATAATTACTCTGCTAAACCTAATGGTAAATAAAAGTATATTTACAGAAACTGAACAATAAATACATACCTGGGTCTGAGCATAAAGTCAGCCTGCATGTCTTTTGCAGGCAATTAAGAACTTATTCTTCCAATGTTCTTACCTGACTGGATGCTATGGAGGATCATAGGATAGCAGCAAACCCAAAATAACTTCTCTAGAGATGCAGGTTATAGATTCATCACAGTGCTAGTGTGGGCATATCAGCTCGACTCAGATGAAGTGTGTGTGCATATGAAAAATTCCCCAGTGCATTTGGAGATGCAGTGGTAAATGAAAGATGAACAACACTGTGGGGAGAGTGCCTCAAAACAAGGAAAGAGATGCTAAGTGATAGCAAACCTCCACTAAGCATGGCATTGCCACTCTCTTAACTGTGTGTTGAGAACATAGTGGTTTGATCCCAGTCTCAAAAATATTTAATTAAATTTAAACAATTTTTACCTCCCTGTGTGGAAGTGCATATTGCTTTCTACTGGATGGTCAGCTAGCGCTACTGTTTTATATGCCTGGTCCTTTGGAGAGTCACTTTATTGCAGATTGTATGATGTTGTGTGCTCTCTCAATCCAGTAAGATATAATCTGTGACATGAGGAATTATGTGGGGTGCAATGCGAAGCAGCATAATTCACTGGAAGTTTATTTTATTAAATGTTTGCTTATGCCAGTGATGGAAGGTAGGATGTACATCTAAGTCTGAAAAAAATGACAAGCTGCTTTTCTGGAATTGATTGTGGAGAAAGGAGGAGTAGAGCACAGGAAATTGATGTTGAAAAAAATTTGGATCTAGAGTGGTTCATTGCACTACTCATTCTTCTTGTTAGAAGGCTAGACTCCTGGACATTGCTGTTTGTGGATGAAAAATAATTCATGAACACCTAGGAACTACAGGAAGAAAAGGGTTGTTTTTCCCCCAAGAATTTGTTCTGTTTGATGGTGTTTTACTTTGTCAGAATATCCATACTTCAAGTTGTAGTAGTAAATGTTAAAAATATTTACGTTGAAGCTATTCCAGTTTATGCCTTTACTGATTTTTTTTTTTTTTCTAAACCAAATACATGAATATTTAATATTCCTAAACGTTTCCAAAAAGCCTATAGCCACATTCAGGGTAAAATTCAGTTGCCTCTGGCTCACAGTGAAGAAGAGCTTCCTTTTAAAATATCTATTCTTAGAAAATAGTGCTATATAGAATAGAGCAATGGATTTGCTATGCATAATGTTAGGGCAGTTTCTCTTTTCCTTTAGGTGATATGACCAGCTGACATTTCAGCACAAGGATCCTTCAGAGCAGTATAGAGAATCTGATGTGACAGTGTCTCTGAGTCAACCACTGAACTGAAAAAAGTATTCATTATATATACAACATATATACTAGCCTCTCATGTAATCAAATACATGTTTCATGTCATGGTCATGTTTCCATATGTAGTTGTCTCTTTTCTTGTTCTTGTTTTTATTTTGACTGAAGCATGCTTAAATGATCACTTTTCCCATACACACGCACGCACCCCCCAGTCCTTCACTTTGCAGGAATATGCCTCATGCCATTGCCATTTCTGCTTCCCCGCCTCTTATGTTTCAGTCAGATTGCTTCTCTTGCCAGGAGTGTCAGCTGAGGGAATATTCTAAGTGCAGGAAAGCTAGCAGCTCCTGGCTTCTGAGAGGGCAATAGCAGGAAATGTCAGTGTTTGTCCTCATCAGTTCGGATTAAAGCTGGACGAATATTTGGCAAATGCATTAAAGACCAAGTAGAGCATGTTGGAAAACTGCAGTTTAAACAGTTAAATTGACAAAGGAACTAGCAAGCAAGTTCTTATAAAGAAAACTATTAGACAAACTTTGACTCCCCATAAAATAGAAATAAATCATAAACCTTTTGGTTTGTTTGGTTTTTTTTATGAAAATGCATTTCACCTAATGTTCCTGAAAACTGATAATGAAAGTAAATAATCTTTAGGGTGCTGAAGGCCAAAATTTCAATGTTATAGGGTTGAGACACAACAGTTCTCCGCAAGAACTTGCCCTGTTGCTAGCTTGAACATGATTTGTTATTTTCAGCTTCCTCTGGTGTTATTTAAGAAGCTTAATGGTTTCATCTGCTTTCTTAGAGCAAATAATGTCTTTTCAGACTGGTAGAAAAGAGGCAAGGTAAAAAAAAAAAAAGGTCAGAAAAGAGGCAAGCCAGCATAACTTAGTGAAAAGCATGGATTTCCCCTTTTCTGGTTTGAAAACTTTTATTCTGGTCAACACTGCAGTATGGGGGTGAGACAGGGCCCTTCAGTGAGTGGAGATGGTCTCCCTTTTTATCTATGAAGTGAGTGTGCAAGAGAGGCCCACCAAAACAGCATACCAGTGACTTCAAGTGACAGTCTCTGTAGAACTTACAACTGCTGTGACCTTCTAGTCAGCTCCAAATGGGTCACAGATTCACTTTATTACAGTGTTATTCATTTCCCATGTTAAATAATTTATATGTTATTTATGAGTTGCATTGTAATAAAGCCATAGCTTTTTTGATCTTTAAGGTGGGTGTTGCTGCCTTTTGTAGCAGTAGAAAGTCTGAAAGTCATAAATGATTACTAGTTTTAACAATACTATACTGTACAGATGTTTTACAATAAACCAAGAGGACAGGATTTTGTAAATTTAATGACATATCATTTTAAACATCATATAATTACAAGGTGTATGTTGGAATAAAAATTATACCTTTGTAGGTTAAGTAAAGGAATCACTAATAAAATTGTAACAGACATACATTATACAGCATGGGGTTCATAATGAATAATTGCTAGGTTATTAGTGCTTAACAGATTAAGGGTACTTCCATTTATTACTGTGCTCCACTAAGGATGAACGTTAATTTATTTTTTTTCAAAGCAAATTCACTGGAAACAGACAGTTGAAAATTTATGCTTGTAATGATCGCTACATGGTCCATTAAGACCACCTCTAAGTGAGCTTAATTTGTAGCAGATAAATGTACATGTCTACGTATTTTTCAACATAGTTTATGGTGCATCCTGCACAGCTGTGCCCAACTGATTAAATCCTCACAAAATTTAAATAGGAAACCCATTACATAGACAGTATTATATCCATTTATCATATGCACATTTTCAATTTAACTCTCTAAGCCTTTGTGCGGGATGTTTCCACTGATTCATTAAATATGTATAGCGAGGCCATTTTCTCTTCTAGTTTGTTTTGCCCTTTTGTTTGCTGGGTTTGTTTGATTCCTGCTTTTCAGTTCTATCACCCAATAATTAAGAACTTCAGCAAACTGAACATCATGTACAGTTTTGTCAGTAATGATCCTATGAGAGCTGCTTACAATCCTAGAGCTCTTATCAAAGTAAAAGAATCAGGACTATAAGCAGTATGTAGGGTAAGATGATCAGTACAACTACCCTCATTTGTCTTCCAGAATGGGTTCTGGACTCTGGCTTTGTCCTGACAGGTAGACGTTCTGGATGCTGAGAAAGGTTGGATTGCAGATATTTCCCCCCTTTCTTTCTTCAACATTTCCCACTGGTTAGATCTGGACATTTCCTGATTTTGTTAAAATGCTTCCTAGGATCCCATTCTGAGCTGCCCAGCTTTATCTTTGCTTTACGTGTTTTGAGTCTCAAATAAATAATAGTTCTGGATTCTAGAAATAGGATTAGAAGTATTCATCCAATTTTAGAGGTGAAATTTAGCTGCGGTGAATTATTATATGAAATCCCTCTTACTGTCATTGACTATAGAGTAGATTAAAGCTGTTAGCCTCACATGCCTTGAGCCCTATGTAGAATAGATGGTATGAATTCCCTGTCAGCCAAATACTGCTCTACTTGATTCAAGGCCATAGATCTTTCTTTGGATCTAGTGCTGTGATAAAAGTCTTGATCATTATATTCTGTAGTCTGCTAGGTTGAGCTTCTGTAACTGTGCATGCTTGTATTAGCTCAGTAGAGCCTGTGCTAACAGAACACTGCAAAATAAGGGTCAACTTACGTTTAAGCTGTTGGAATGTCTTTGCTTATCTTAGATTAATAAAAGGGAAACAAGATTTTAAAAGAACAAGAATAACTAATTATTGTTCATTCATTTTCACATTCCACTAATTAAATGCCAGAGACAGATTCTGTACTCTTCTACAAAGTGAACATACACACAAGGAAGTGTTGAGCTCCACAATATTCAAGAATTAAAGATTTCCTGTGAAAAGGAATGACTGTTGAAATAGTAGTTCAATGTCAGTAGGCTCTGTTTTCATAATGTATGTCTAAGGTAGAGCAATATGGCAAATTTTTAGCAATTGTGAGTATTTTAGAAATTAAAATGACTTAGTAGTGGTGCAAATAGTGACAATAATTTATTAAAACCTTCTTTTTAGCCTACCTTTGAAGCTAGGGTCCTTAATGGATTCCCCCCCCCAAGACTGATAGTGTCACCAATACTGATGGATGAATCAATTAAAAAATCTTGCAGGTGACAGTTTGAAAGTAGTGTACATTCATGTATTCTGAATTTTTTTCAGTCTGTTTAGAAATTTGATTATATATTAATTACAGAAAATGATTGATTTTTTTGTTTGTTTGTTTGCTTGATGAAGATTCTGGTGTAACAGTTTGCAAACTTGTGTGATTTTATTTTTATTTTCTAATAGGGCTTTGGTCTGGGCTAGAGCTAGTCCTGAAGTTCTTCAGAGCCTTTCACACATTTGCTCTACTAAAGCTCCATGGTTTGAGTTCTCACTTCACTTCTTTTCCCTTTAAAAAGCCAAATTGTCTGTAGGACATGAACTGAATTCACAACTACAACCTCCAGATAGTGTGCTTTCTTTTCCCCAAACAGAAGCACCAGGATTAAGACAAGGACAGTGAAGAACATTTAGAGCTACATATCCTTGGAATGTAGTGGGAAAGGAACCTCCCAAATCTTGGAGAGAGTAGAGATGTTGTAGGAGTTTCAGGGAGAGAAAGATGCCCCTCATTTGGGGTGCAGGTGATGGAAGCAAGCAATGTTCAAATGTGGAGCAATTCTTTACCTGGTCTGGTGATAGTCTTCACACTTAGAATCAGTGTTGCTGGCTCAGTGCTTTGGGTTTTTTTTTTTCTCAGATAAGAAACATATTCTCACAATAAATGTTCTCTTGGGGTATTACTGACACCTGACCCTCTAAACAAACACTTGGAGAACCAAATAACAGTTAGAAAAATATTTCTTGCAATAAGACCTATAAATTGTGATATTACAGATGGACCTTCTATCTTAGAAGATTATACAAATACTTAGGAACCAACATAGTCAAACCATGGAAAAGTTGTCCTGGATATTCATTTCAGTTCAAGCATCAAACAGAAATGGACTGTCAGAACTGGACAGTTCTTGAACACCCCATAGGTGAGGTCATGGTATTTAAAGACCTTTGTGAGAATTTGAACATCAAGACCTGTGTCCCAGTTCACTCAGAGACATCTGGTTCAGTGTTCATTTTTCTAGTGATCGCTGTCTGTAGGAATCAGTTGTGAGTAGTAAAGTACTGGCTCCATGGTATGGATAGTTGGAGGGTTCTTCAAAGTGTGAAAACAAGTTTCTATCATCAGAAGTGTGAAAATAATACTGCAAATGCATATGATATATCTGGATTCAGGGAGAGCATGTTTCAGTGGTTAAAGAATTAGGGGCAATGAGCAACGATAAAGTCTAAACCCATGATACTATAAGCACATTCATTGTTTTATTATCTTTCAGGAGTGGGAAACTATTCACTAGGAATATAAGAATCTATTCAGTATCTGATGATGGTGGGTTTTTGGGTTTTATTTGGTGGTTGGTTTGTTTTCATGGAAGTACAAAACAGTATCTTTCAGCTATGCACAAGTTTTTGGAGGCTTGCTTGTGATACCAAGAAATTGTTGACTGTGGGATTCTAGTGTATATAGTCACCCGCTTCATCTATATAATGTTTGTGCTTATGATGAAACTGCTCTTTGTATGTTTAGTGGCTAAACATTTTAACAGAAGTATTTATTTAAAAAGGCATAACAGTGCAAATGTATGAACCTGAGGAGGTTTGTGTCACAATCTGTTATCTTGAAACCTTACCAAGGCAAACTTACTTCAGGGGAGTCTGTTTTATTTTGCTACTGGCAGCAAAATGATTAGTTGCAGAATAATCTAATAGAGAGCTGGTTGATGATTAAAAAAAATAGACTGCTCCCTGTGTCACACTTTAAGTGGAAAATTCCTCACATGGTTTAATTTTTGAAGAATAGCTAATGCGTTAATACATTGTTGTTAAATAATCGTGACATTTTAGATGATGAATGTAGCTAATTATAGGTATTTAGGAGTCCGTCACCTCCTCAGTTTGAGGTTAACTTTTTTCAATAAATAGATTTATGAAAGAGATACAGTAGCTACTTATAAGGAAACAGAAGGCTATATAATCACTTACGGAATATTTCCAGAGCAATGGAAGTATAAATGGTAACTGGGCTACTAGAAAGAAAATGACCCTTAATCTACTGAGGATTTTGAAAGCAATTAGATTTTGGGTCCAAATTATATTAAATACTTAAACATTGCAATTTTTGGGTGCTTGGCTGAACTGTAGCCCCTGTTCTATCTTACCTCAAAATTTACAGTTTAAATACATTTATCAAAGCAAGGCAAATTCAGAAGGCAGTTTAAGGTGAACCTATAGTCCTAGCAGAGTCAGAGGTAGAATCTTACCTTAAAGCTGAGCTAAATAATTCAAACAAAACCAGTGAACAAAACTTAATCTTTGTATAAATGAAAATACATATAGAAAATATTTTCTGCATGAGAAGGGAAAAAAATGCAGTTAACAGTGGTTCCTAACTTGCTTTTTTTTGTGAGGTCTTTGTCATGCTCCAAGGGATAGCAAATTAAAATATGTTCGTGACAGAGATGACCCTTTTAAAAATACATCTTTTTAATTGAGTTGACTTGAAGTTAAATTTGAAAGCATCTTCATGTTTAACCAAAAAATAAATCTTCAAATATATAAATAGAGCACCACTCCTACAGAGAAGTTCTGTCAAACTGTGATTAAGAAAATTTGGGATTTTAGTCTTTCTGCTGTACTTTATGGTGTGGGCTAAAGTTTGGTTTACATTTTACTGTATTAACTGGCAGTGTTACAAGCTGTATTTTTTTGTGCTCCCATTATGTTTCATATGACTTCTGATTTATTTTTCTACAGTATTTCTTTTCCTCTCAAAGTATACTGCTATTTTTTTAACCCATAATTATTATGTGGTATGCCGAAACATTTCAAGCACCGCTTAAATATGGAGGAAATATCAAATGTTTTCATGTAACTCTGTAATATGATATTAAACAGATTTAACACAAATTTAATACAAACATAAGACCAACTTTCTCTAAGTTTAATAGATTTAATTATCTTTAGAACCTATATTATTCTTACTTAGCTTTAAAACAAACACCATCTTTTCTGCATTGCTAAACATTTCTGTTTGTTTCCAAATCCTTCTTTAGAATCCTTTTAAAAAATACTTATTTTTTAAAATAAAAGCTTAATGATTGTATCTCCTTTAATTAATTTCTTTCTGAATCATTGTCTCTAATAGTATGTGCCTGGTAGAATTAGTGAGCTGCTTGGAGACCCAAGTCTGTCTTTTTGCTATACCAGTAATGTGCCTGCTATTTTGAACTCGTTTTGGCTGTGTGTAAAAATCACGATGCAGAAAGTACTTGAGATATTTAGTGTGCATAGACACAATTCAAAAACAGAGCTGAAGAAGGTACTCCATAATATAGTGCTTGCTGAGTAGGGAGCTGCCTAACTTTGAACAGTTTTGTTATTTTGCATTGCTCTGGATTATAAGGGAGGAGAATGAAAAGGTGGGTGAATGGTAGTAGAAAGAAAATACTGGTCCTAAACTTGCAAATTCTTTGGACAAAAAAATACACCTTTCAGCCAAAGGTCTGGATCTGAAATTTTCAGCTTCCATTTCTTAATTTTCAGCTTCCATTTCTTAATTTTCAGCTTCCATTTCTTAATTTTCAGCTTCCATTTCTTAATTTTCAGTCACTATGTACCATGGAAGGTTGTGGACTTACATACTAGTACTTACACACCCTAACATCTTCTGGACAATTGTCAGCTGCTGGGTATTCTGAATAACTTCATCAGTGCAGTGAAGCAATGTAGATAAGCTGGTACTGGCTGCTTCAGTGGTGCAGGCACATTCTCGGAGTAAAAAAATGTTCACTGCTGAAGTCCCTTGTAGCCAGAGTCATCTTCTAAAAGACTTACCAGGAGAAGCATATTCTTATCAAGGTCCCTTTGGTGACATGAGCAGTTGTTTCTGAAATATTTTGTCTCATCATTTGAATTGTCCTTTAAGGATATGCTTTGGGCTGAAATCCTATTTGCACTATTAACTTTTATTCTGTAATAACTCATTTAAGAACATCATCTAAATAGGCTTTTTATTAATGTTTTGTTCAAAAATAATAAATTCTGTTCATGTTAAAGCAGAATTTTGCAGCCTCTGCAATGTAACCTTGACATTTCAAAAGTCTTTAAAGATCTTGCAGAGCCATCCTGATAGACTGAAGAGTTTGTTGTTTTATCAAAGTACACGCTTGAAGGAACCACTGTTCTGCGTTTGGGTTTTTTGCTTGTTTTTTTTCAGATGCTGATATCTTAACTCTACCTGCATTTCAGATTTGAGATATGCATAATAAATATATAGTATCTTTATATACTTGAGGAACATAAATGGCTCACAAAATCTGATTAGCTTTTTCTTTGAATTCTGCCTGGCTAATTTCAGTTATGTGGTTTTGAAGCCATTGTTGTCTCCGATTAATTTTGCAGTATAAGTATTGAAGTCTAATGCAGTTTGTCTGAATAAAGCATTATGTTTAGAAGGGGGAGGTCATGGATACTTGTTAGTTAGGCCCTATACAAACATAATTGATAGAAAAGGCACATTCACTTGTGCCTGAAGACAACCTGAGAAGATTGTGGTTTTCTCATTTTGCTGCCCATCATAGCACATGTATTATTTTGCTAGAGGCTGATGGAGGAGAGGCTGTCATCAGTATTGATGCTGCCTCTAGACCTGGTTATAGCTTAGGTTTTTATGGTCTAAGTAATTAAGGAAAATTCAAAGGGTTTTCATACGTACTGAATAAGGATTTCCAAGAATTAAGCAGGAGCTGTAATCTGACTCATTAAAATGAGCTTGAATTCAGCCTTTGTTTTGAACATACAAGTTTTTGGTCCAGTAGGAAAAAAAGAAATCCAGGCCTATTTTGTGTATGCAGGTCAGATGGCACCCAAGGTAACAAAGTTGATGAAAGCACCCAAAATCTTATGAAATTGTGCTGTCATATATGAACTTGAATGTTATCCCCTAGACAACACCAGTCCTTCAGCTCAGTATTTGTTTAATCCTAGTGCCTATGGGACTGTGTGAGGAGGAGGCATTTTTCTCAATTCACTCAATAGGTATATGCAAAGTGTTTCTAACTGCACTGCTAGACACAAATTTAGCTTGTTTTAACACCTTCCTTGAGCAGTCATGGCATCCTACTGAAATAGATCATCTGACTCAAAGCTTAACACTGTGCTTCTACTGTTGTAGCCAGTATGCTGCTATGAAAACTGTTGGTAAGTACTTATCTGGAATTATTGAAGGACTTGACCTTTTTCTGTGAAGTATTAGTGACATTATTGAGTTCTTTTTTAATAGTGTTTTTATCATCTCTGCCCTTGTAAGTCTGTTCTTCCAAATGTTACAACTTATTAGTTTATATGCTATTTTCATTGTAATTATAGCTAGTACAGGAATGTTTTGTTACCTTTTTAATGTGTTGTCACCATGCTTCACTTTTAGATCCTTATTGCTCCTTATTAGAGGTTATTTAAGCTCTTGGCTCTTAACTGGATAATGAAGCATGCTTATGATATAAACTGGCAAAAGTTTACGTAAAGATTTTTTTTTTTTTGGGGGGGGGGGGGGGGGGGGGGGGGGGGGGGGTTTTGTGGTTTTTTTGGGGGGGGTTTTGGGGTGGGGGGGGGTTTTTTTTTTGGTT
>JANIJG010017650.1:30005-71846 GCA_024611175.1 Megaceryle torquata | reverse complement strand
GTGTGTGTGTGTTATCTCTTATGTTAATTAAATGTAGTAAAAATGTACATAAATGTCAGACAGCTGATACAGCCCCTGCTGGAATGATTCCATGAGTGTGCCAGAATGTGCAAGATCTCTACATGCTTCACCTAACCTCCAGTATGGTGCCACCTTCTTCCGCTCTCTTTTTCTTCCACTGACACAGATTAAATAGAATGGGATGCAGTGTGTGAGATGAATAGTTTTGGTTGATTGAGGCAAACCTTGGCATCTTTAAAAGAAAAAAAGAAAAAAAATAATTAAAAAAAAGCTATTGGAAGATAAAGTGAAGAAGACAAAAATTACTGATGTGGCCTTGAGAGTATTTTGCTAAGAAGGATGTGATTTGCCTCTATTATTTCAGTTATCATTTTGCCTATATTTTGTTTGGTGGTTATGTGGCCTTGGTGTGTGTTGCCCAAGCATGTCATAATTTGGAGTGTATTTATTACTTCTTACAGCACCCTTGCAACATAAGGTAGTATTACTGTTATTATTGTCATTAGTTGTAGAGATTTGAGGCACACAGCAGACTACAGAGGTACTCTAATTAGTGAAGACCATGCTAAGATGCGAATTGGGAACAGCATGTTTGTGGTGGCACAGCTATGACTGAGTTGCTAAGCCATGTGTCTCAAGAGTGGCTATGAATACAGATGTAGCACCAAATAAGCCTGGTATTGCCTGAGGGGCACTTAAGGGATAGACATTGTATCCTGCACAGTCTGTGCTGTGTACTGCACCGTGTAGAAGCATTACCTTAATGCATCATTAGTATAAACTTCTGTGGCATCTATGTCACTAAAACTAGATTATGAAACTGAATCCATGTTTCCTGAGTCTTACCTTGACTTCCTAGACCATTCTTCTTTTCATTTCTACATGTAAGCTAATTTCAGGCTTGGTTTTCATCTGTCAGGGTTTTATAAACTTTTAAGATCCCTGTTCAGACTCTGTCCCTTCTCTAATTATACACATTTCCTATCTTTTCCACTACAGAATTGGAGGGTGGATACTGTGTTCCTTCCTAAACCAACTCAGTGCTAAAGTGTATTGGCAGAACAGAGACCTGCTACTTGAAGGATCAGCCTCTGATCAGTTTGTTTCACATTTATATCTGCTGCTAGTAAACCAGAAAAGACTATGATGGTTTTGAGTGGAGGATAATGCCATGGCTGAGATGCAGACCTGTCTTTTGAGGATTTGCATAGATCCACATGATGCCAGGGTCTAGTCCCAGGCGGTGGTACCCTTTGGGCCCTAAAAAGCTGGGGAGATCCACACATTATTTCTGCCCATTTATTTGCAATTATATTAATGAACTCCTCAGTCTTCTTCCTCTTTGTGTTCAGGAGCAAGTCGCTACTACAGCTATGGACTGAGTTACCTGATTGCTGGCATGTATTTTTTTTTTCTGAATGGAATTAAGCAAAATAACCAGGGACAGAGGAACTGTAATTCCAAAAGGTTTTACTAAAAAGGTCCAAGTAAAGCATGGAAATTAGTTGGTAGATCTTGCCTGCTGTGTTGCAGGTAGGTGGAGCAGTTGCATTTAACTGAAATAAGGTTGATTGGCCAGAGGGTATACTAGCCTGTGCAAAATATTGCCAAGTAAGCTAGTGTATAGAGGTACTTATGTGGCTTCAAATGGTTCATCACTTTTAGTCTAAGAAGGACATATGGTTTAAAATTACATAGCCAAACATTACGAGAGACAGAAGCCAGTGTATATGGTTTTAGAGCACTCTAGAGCAATCTGTAATAGAAAATACTTTTTATTAAATACCATGGAGTAGTATACAAAAAAACCCAAAACAACCTGACCCTACCATAGTGGTAGTTTTATTCACATCTTAGGACAGTTAGAATGTTTTGGAAATATTATAACATTTAAATTTAAATGTAATTCTAATAAAAACTAGTTACTATCACTCTGAATCAATTGTCTGATATTCCTGAAAAATAGGCACTATAGGCCAGACTGTACTTTTTCTATTATTGTCAAAGATGTCAGTGGATTTCCTCTTGCATAACTGCAACCAAACTGGCCATTTAATTCTGCAAACAGCAGTAAAAATAGTGAACACTGCAAAGCATGTATTTGGACTATGAGTAGTTGATTTTTCTTTTAAATTTCATTTATAGGCTATTGTTATTAGTATTGTTTCCTTTTTCATTGTGTCCTTGAGAGTGGGTGTTTACAGATCCACTATTCCTAGAGCTATTTACTATAATACCCTTTTTGAGTAAAGTCAGGCAGCCTCTGCTAATTGTTGTACAGAGACACTCTATGAGGTGATGTACAGTGTCATTTAAGACACGTTCATAAAGACCGCTGAGTTTTCAGATGCTCAGTGCATTACAATAAGTTTTGGGTTGGGCTAAATTGCATTATTGATTTTCTTTGTAATTAGGTTTTAATGAATTGTATTCACTGAATTGTACGTTTGTCAAGGGACTTCAAAGATTGGATTGTGATCATTTAATTTACTTTATTTTTATTGTGTCTAACAGTACAGAGCTCCTGGAAATCTTTTCTGTGTATTAGTAACTTTGAGTTTTGTGTTAGCTTCTTTAAAGTCCAGCACCTACTTTTGTATAGTATAACATTAATAAAATATTTGAGATTGTAGGAATTTGATTTGCCTAAAGATGTTGAAATAATCCAGCTCTTAGAAATTTCTGTGTTCTTAATGTTGGTCCTCTGCATCATGTGGTCAATAAGGGTTTAGGTGGACTTTTTGCTCCTTTATGGTTGCAATAATATATTAGTCTTTATCACTGGACGTTGTAAATCTGCTTTTCTTCCTTTATGCTTAATCAAATACGGCAGCAGATTTAGTTCTGATTTAGTAACACAGACCATGAGCTTTTCTTATGCTGCTTTATTAAATTTCTGTGCTTTAGGAAGAGACACTCATGTTCTACACCAACCCCAAAATACTGATTAAATGCTGCTTATATAGTTTAATTTACTCTTGAGGGGCTGGGGTACCTGCTGTAACTTTGCAATTATGACTACATTTCATTCTTCTAATGGAAAAATCACATCTTTTCCTGAAATAGTTAAGTAGTTTAAAAGTCCTTCTCTTTAATTAGTGTTTTCTGTATTTGTGCGTAAACTTTTCCTGTCTTGTCAGCTTTGCTAGTACACTGGACTTTTCACTGTGCGGGACAGCAATTATGAATAATTTTTGCTGAGTGGTGTCCTGGGTCAGCATCATTTTCTTTTGAGCTGGAGAGCAAGTCTGGCCCTTGGTCAGTAACTCCTTCAAGGCAGTTCAACTGCCTTTCACAGTCTGCTCTTGATCAGTTGCCTTTTGTAGGGGAGGTGCTGAACACTTCACTGCACTTGAGTGGGCCTTGTCTGTCTTAATGCGATTACAGCGTATTCCAACAGCAGATTAAGTTGTTCTTCCAACTGTAACAGTCCTCTGGGTTTCTGCCTCTATGAGACACCCGTTTTTAATGAATACGTATATGTTTAGTTACAGGGCTATGGGCCAAATCAAAGCAGTGGTGGGGTCCTCTTGAGAGTCTTTCCAGATCAGAAACAGCCCAGCAGTGTTAGAAAGATATGAACCAAAGCCAGTACATCCTGGAGAGATGGTAAATCTTAGCTTGATGTAGCTCCATAGTTTTTAGATAGGAATTTTTGGATATAAAACTGGTTTTGTAATATAGAGAAAAAGATGTACAACTATCTGCATATGGCTGGATAGAGGTGCATTCATGTTTTCTTTGCTAGTGACCTTCTTTATGACCTTGAGTAAATAAATCACTGAATCTTTCTGTTTTTCCTACATATCTTTATTCTACCTTTTATATCCAATCTGTAATATTTCAGCATTTCATATCAAGAGCAAATATTTCCTAATATATATTACTATTTTTGTCATTGACCATTGCAAAAATGAATTACAGCATCTGTTCTATACTATATGATTTGCACTTACTTAGGTAAAAATTAGTCAATTCAGACAGAAAAGCATGCACAATAATTCTAGCTTCCCTTAATTAGACATACCATTAGCTACCCTTAATATTAGACATAAGTTCCTTGTTAGATTTAACCATCAGCCTGGTGTATTTATGCTGCTCTCTTAGCTGTGAATCTGTTGTCTCTTCTGGACCCGTTTGGGCATAAAGCGTTGTTCTGGGCAGTTTAAAAAAACATAGAGCTACTACAGCTGTGCCTACACACTGCTTCTAAATTTGCACATGGCCATTTCCACTTAGAAATAGGCACTTTGCACACGTGGCTGTGCTGCTTAGTGCCAATAATTTAGGTTTGTGGTATGAATGCACCTGCATGTAAGACTTTATTTTAAATTTGGTCATGCAGAACTTCCCTTTTTAAGTAGGTTTCTATTTTTTTTCTTGGACAAAAATTTGCATATGCATGTATTTGCCTGTTTTATATGTATTTTTAGAAGGAGTGACTGTAAATTAAATTTACAGAATCATAAAATTACAGTATTGGAATATCGAAATATGTAACTTATGTAAATAAGTATCCCAAAGTAACAAACTCAAGGTCTGGCTAAAACATGGAAAATATTTTTCTTTAGATTACAGCTGGTTTTGTTGTTATTATCAGAATATTTAATACTGATATTCATTTTCTCTCTTTCTGTCTGTGAAATAGTTTACTGATAATATTGGTTATAACCATAGTGTAAAAAGTATTTGTTCAAAATAGTGACAGGCTTTTTATTTGTTGTGATTTTCCTAGCTATTTACAAGCAGTGCTGCAGCAATGTTTTTTTTCTGTAGAGCATTTTAGTACATTAGTAATGGTATGTATGAGTCTCTGGGGCAAGACGTAGAGAGGAAATATCTGGAGGCAAAAGCTGGTATTTCCAGATTAACTGCTTCCTTCTTACTTCCTCTTAGAAATATATATTACCTTTATAATAAGTTTCACTTGAAGATTCCTTTCCCTGTGATGAACTCCTTCAATTTAAATCCATGCAGTCGAGCAGAGAAATACCAATTAGCTAAAGTAAGGTGAATGGTATATTTAGGGAAATAAATATTACACATAAGCAACTTGTTCTCCTCACACTGAATGAATTTCCAAACAGACTAACTTGAGTTTGTATACATATATACGTATACACATGCTTTTAAACTCTTCCTTCCAAAAACTAACTCTGGTGTCTTCCAAGGAAGTGAAACATGCCATGAATTTGAGCGGAGGATGAAAGTGGTAGGAAAATGATGCAACAGCAAGCAAATATAGAGGAAGCCATAATTCCCCAGCAAATAAAAAATAGAATTCATAGAATTAAAAAAGTTCTAAATAAAGGAAATTTACTTACATCACTATCTTGTCTGTCCTTGTGTCAATACAGAATAGTTCTTTTCAGCAAATGTCCGAGCGTGTAATCCATTTTAAAGTAGCTTAGATGACAGTTTCACAAACTCCCTTATATTATTCCGATGTCAGATACATCTTAACTACTATCATTTCCTTTCCAAGTTCAGGCTTTGCTCTGTGACATCCTATTATTACTAGCCCTTGGGCTACATTAAACATTTTTTTCCTGTTCTTTGTATGTGTGTTGTCCAGACACTTTAAGGACGCTTATCATTGATCCCTTAGAAATAGTTAATGAGAGAAAAAATGCTTCTGTAGCACAAGATGCAGTGGATACACCATTATTTAAGTGCTGGATATAGCTTGGATATACCTTTCTTAAACTGCACCACAATATTTTTGCAAAACATAAAAAAAAAAATATACATTTCCCCCCCTCCCCCCTTAATTCTCGAGTTAAAGTGGATTTTTTATTTTTTTTTTTGATTTGATCTTTTCAGTTAAGTTGTGTTACAGTGGTTGTGTAAGAGTACTTTAAATCATCAGAAATGTAAAACTTGTCCTGCTTGGGAGGTTAAATACCTTCTTAAACTACTTATTTCTGCTTGAAATAAGGGGACCAGATACCAAAATGGTTTTCTATGAGAAAGGCTGAAGGCATTTACAGTGCACATACACTACTTTATTGAGTGTATAATTCTTTCCTGTCATCAGTGATTTTTCTTTTTCTCTTGTTCTACCTTCTAGTTATAAGTGTTGATATTTGTCTTGGAACTGCAGATTTTCCATTAAAGAAAGGCCTGCTTTGTCAAGGTAAGGGAACAAAACCATATTAGATTGCAAATGTTCTTGTGGTAAGATGTTTGCTTTTCTCTTTGACACTGGTGCTGTTGTCTGCTTCCATGTATATGCTCCGTAGTGAACACCTATACCCAAGGAATTCTTAAGCTAAAGATGGGAAAAGGCAGCAAACAGTTGCCTATAATACTAGCTTCATAAAGGGAGTGTATCACAGGTATCAGGAAATATCTCTGAAAAATTAAATCAGGTAAATATAGTTTGTATAGTTTGCTCAACTAATGTTATAAATAGTACAAAAAATTGAGCACTGATGATTTTATGTATAAACACTGTTAAAGATATATCTTACTCATTTCTCATATTTCCTTCCATTCTAATTCTGAATACTCTTGTTTTACTTCTGAAACATTATCTCCCATTCTTCTTTGCCATAAAATGGGATGTCATCATACTGTCAAAGTGGTATTTGAATAAGGCTTAACAAATAACATCTTGTCTATGATTAGCTTATGAGTTTCTCTTTTAAAATGCCTGTTTGATCATTATTGATGCTCTTTGTATGTGTTCTCTCTGTATAGCTGTTAATACTGAACATGTAATAGCCACCATTAAATCTGAAACTGTATTCATTACCTCTAGAGGGATCAGTTCTGGTTCAATCCATTACTGGCTCATAAATAGGCTTTGTTGCCCTCAACTCGCTAAAATTGGTATGTGCCAATGAAGAAGGCCAAATGGTGACAGGATCTCAAGGAGTCCTTTCCACCTCTTAGTTCCTGCCAGTTGTGTTTGCAGCATAGTAGACATGGCCACCCTTCAGTTCCTTAAATGTGACATGGGGATTAGAGGAACCAGAGAGAAGTTGCAGTGCTGTTACTGTAGTACGATTAATGGCAATGCTACAGCATAGCAGAAGAAGAGGCTGAAACATGCTTAGGGACTATCTCCTGAAGCATACACATCTATGTAAAGAGGATACAGAAAAATACTGCAGTTAATTGTTAAAGGGAAATCTGCGTAAATAAGGTTCATTAGACAGTTTCCAGATACTGCTGGTAGGAATAACAAAGTTCTATGTCTGAGAATGTATCAGGAGGATATTTTAATTAGAGTTGGCCCTGGGAGAAACAGTGTCTTGAGAGAAGCAAGTGGTCATGATGAAATGCTGTGAATAATTAAACAGGGAAAGAAGAGAAGTACATAGAGGGTTGAGAGATTGTGATGTAAAACTAGATTTTAACAAATGCAAAGAGTGATCTTAAAGAGATCTCCTGAAGATGTCTAATATCCTTAACTTGCTACTAGTAGTACTTATTTTAATGTTCAGTTCTGTTTCAGTGAATACTTCTGTTCCCATATGAGAGAAAATAATTGGTCACTGTTGTGGTGGGAGTTCTTTACTCCTGAAGTAAGTCAACATATAATAATAAACAGAAGTTTACTGCCCTTCAGTAAGAAAAATGTTTCCTTTTTGATATTCTTACTGTTCTCTGATTATATGATAACTCATGCAATCACAAGAAAGAGTTAATGAAACCACTCAAGTTTTGCCTTTTTAGCAAAAAGAACATAACAGTATAAAAAATTTAGAAAAACATAATCTTGAGGGAGTCACATATTACTGGCATTTTATCTGGAAACATAAAGCAATTTAGTAATTACCGCCCCAGCATGGCTTGTATTTAATATATTAATTGTATTTGCATACATCAAGTATATACATAGACACCTCAAAGTCATCTCTGTCAGATTCCATGAATCTGCAAGTCAGGTAAGCATCTGCAGCCAGCACAAGAAGTGCGCTTAGTCAGGCAATTAATCAGGACCATGTAAAAACTGCTTCTCATGAGCCTTCCCTGTTAATTGAGTCAGAACATAAAATAACATCTGCAAATGTTTGACACTCAATCCCAAAGTAAGGAATCATTGCTTGACTTTTTGCAGAGTATACTTTGAATGTGGTATATCCGGAAAAGAAGTACGGTAGACAGCCAAATACAACAGTTTTAAATACTTGGGACAAGGCTAATTAAAGCCTATATTAATGTTGGCATTGTCAAATCCAGTTTTATTCTCCGTAAAATATGTATATGGCTGTTGAAGAAAACATTTTTACGCTGGAAGTAAAAATTAGTGTCTGTACAAGGTTGTCTGCAAAAGATTTCTCTTTTCAATACTGCCTGGATTTTTGTCTTGGTAGAATTGCTGGTTGTTATTAACACTTTTTATAGTTGCTAATATAAACCAGAGCTAAAGTACCATGAGGAAGGTAAAGAAGTTTGTAAAAGTAAATATTTCAGATGATCTTCATCTGAGCCTAAACACAATCCCCAGATTTTCAGTTGTTCAAAAGCAACAGGGACTCAGTTAGCCTTAGCTGTTTGCCAGCTACCTCTCTGGGCAGTGGAACAAAGTAGTAGAACCTCTCCTCTCTACTTAAAAGAAGCTATAGAGATCTGAGCAGGCAAAACACATAGTACAGTGTCTTTTTACTTCAGACATTTGAAACTTAAACAGTGTTTTTAAATAACAACCTGAAATGCTCTTAACGCTAAAAACTGAATATTTGTCAGAATGGAAGTTTTGCCTAAACAGTGTTCATTTCTACTAACAAACATATTTTAAGAAGCTGCATATTGAATTATATAGGAAAGATTGGTGGAGTATGCTGAATATTGCTCTTACTTTGCTAGATCCTTAGACAAACTAATATAAACTGCTTGTATGGGCTTGCTGAGTTTTCTCCAATAGACACAGTAATCTCGAGACAGCATATTCAATGCATAATGAAAATATTTATTTCAGGGATCCCTCAACAAACCCCAGCTGGCAGTATCATTATCACTTGAACTAACTTTGCTACTTAATAAATTTTATGCGAAGACATAATGGATATACACCTGTCTGATTGGCTGAATATCTTTAAGCATTTCACATGAAAATAGTCTTGAAGTTACTCATGGAATGAAGTTGTGACAAACAATAAACGTTTAATGCTAACAGCAAATTAAAGAGAAGGGTTTAAATACTTTAGTAAATACAAGATATAGATAATGGAGAAAGCATCTCTTCTTACAGATTGTATTCCATTTATGTAAAAAAGACTGCTGTAATTTTTTTTTTCTCATGAGATTTCTGAACTATAAAATATCTGTTTTTTGTCTTTCATTGATAAGCAAAGATGGCCAGCATCCTTCTGTCTCCTCCTCTTCTGTATCTGTTTATCACATGTTATAGCCTGCACTTTGCTAAGGCCAAAAGGAAGATTCAAATAAGTCTGGAGATAAGTAGTCAGGTCATCTAGTTTATCTTTACACTGACTCTTTTTTTTTTTTTTTTTTTTTTTTTTTTTTTTTTTAATCAGTTGAGTTGCTGCTTTATAGACCAGACCCTCTAATTAGGTACAGAGAACCTCATCCGGGAGTAAAGTACTTCAATTTATTGAGATACTATGGGAGTCGTAGTTTTAAACGCTTTATTTGCCACTGTTGGGACAAAGCCCCAACAACAACAACAAAAAAGCTAGAGTAATAAATAGTTGATCAGTTCGTCTGGATCAGCATTTTAGGAAGTCTCTTTCTGGGAAGCAGAGATCTAATATGTGATGTACAGATAATGAGTAGTCAGAATATTTTTAAATGAGTGGTATTTATTATCTTTACATCCTTGTTAGTAAATGATACTGAAGATGACAGACCCACAGCATTTGTGAAAGAAATAAAAATATTCCCAAAGACTTAGTCATAACTACTAGATTGTTTTAAACATCTATTTTGAATTTCTAAAACCAGCATTTACAGTATAATAAAATTCACTTTTTACAGTAAAAAAAAAAATCTCATGAGGGAAACCATAGAAAATCCAAGAAAATTTCATAAGTAATTATCTCTATATATCTACTGCTTTCTTAAAGCTGGAGACTTCTATTTAACTCTAGCTAGATGGGGCTCTACATGAACTACTGCAACTGTCATTTGTGTTTGCTTTCCATAAAACCACTTAATTGTTATTAATTGATCTTAGTTGTGAAGGTGACTTTTTTTAAATCTCCTGTTTCCCATAATATCTACAAAACTAAAAGCACTGGCAATATTAATGAAGAGAAATAAATACAAGACTTAATTATATAGTTGGAAATCTATGCTTATATTTTTAGAGGAACTTAGTGAATGAGGAGTTGACCTTCTTGTGTGTCATAGATTTGCACTTTCCTGCTTTTGATTTTGTGGTGTGTGGGGTGTTTGTTTGTTTGTTTTAATAATTGCCACTTTAGAAATATCTTGTTTTAAATCTCAACAATTCACTTGAGAAGGAAAAATGCAAATTCAGAGCCTCGCTAAAATTAGTGTACATGACCTCAGGCTTTATCTGAAGCTTATGAAGTACTTACCTTTGGGATGCATCAGTTTACCCTATCCCAAAGGAAGTTGCTTAAGATACTGCAGAGAAATAATTCTATAGGAATGCCTGTTTCTTTCCATTGACTTTAAAAGGATCTCAGGCAGCTACCTCAAATACAGATGTTTGTGTAGATTGACATTTAGCAGACAAATGGAAATCCCCCTCCCCTTTCTGCTAGCCTTCCTATGCCTTTCTTTTGATTTCAAGGACTGAGGTCTTAATCTTTTATCCTCAGTTAATGCAGAAATAAAAGGATGATTTTCAGTTGCTTTCCATTGCTATTTTAAGAAAGGAAACAATGGTTTTGAGGGAAAGCTGGAGTTGCTAGTTAAGCACATTAGTGCTCAATTATGCATTATTTAGACAAAGGTAAATATTAGCATTTGAGAATCCAGCACAAGAGCAACAGATTTTTCTTTCTTTAAGGAAAATAGCCTATTTGCTGTACTGCCAAGCATTGACTCTTTCAGTATGTTCAAGCGTAGAAGGCTGAAAACAAGAACACAGATGTGATTCACATAGGGCTTGCCAGCATGGTGCTTCAGTGTTCTGGCTTGTTGGAAAGCTTCCAGGAGGTTTAGGAAAAGAACATACTGAAGAAATGCAAACCATTATTTAGTCAATTAGTTGGGAAAATGTGTTCTTTCAGCATGTTAATTTTTGTTTGTTCTCATCAAAATTTCCCCATACAGAACAAAATGTATAGCCACAGAGCTGTTATCTATAGTTAAAATAGCTATGTATCAATCCTAAGAAGTTTTATAATACCCTGCTTAGTAAAGAGCTTATGTATCTCCTAGGTGACTATAGGAACAAAGTGGAAGCATACTGCATAACAGCAAGACAAATCCATTAGTGTCTTAGTAATGTAGCATTGGAGCCTAGATCATATTTTGTACATAGGATTTACAAATTTTAAATGGTCAGATAAATTCCAAGTCTCAATGTATTATATTCTTCTTTCCTGGAATAGGTTTATCGATGTGCTGGTTTTGGGGGAAGGTAAAAGAGACTGTAGGAAAATGCTACTCAGTGATGATCTCCTTGGGTGATGTCCCTAAGGACCAGTGCAATTGAAAGACAGACCAACATGGAGCCATTTAAAAAAGTATAATTAAGTCATCTTGTTTTATGTAAGACAAAGACATGTTAAGGTTTTTTCAAGTCTTTAGATGAATCTACTGTTGATGCAGAAATTTGCAGATCAAAATCAACAGTGATTTTACAGGGAGGACCTTCCAGGCTTTCCACGTAGTAATGAAATATGATACAAAGCAGCACAGTGTCAATAAATCTACAGGATAAAGGTCAGGTTTACATCGATGGACAGAGCTGGCAAATACATTTGTTCCTGCAATGTCTGTGTTTTAAATGCCACCCTCTGATGAACCTAGTGCAGAAATACACTTTTGGGTTTGATGAGATGTCAGTTTTACTCAGTGCTGATCAAATAAGATGAATGAAAGTGAAACAAGAACAAAAATATTACTTCTGTCATTTATTTTTTATGCATTACAGGAAGTGGGTCAGTCAGGGAGATTTCTCTTAAACAAATAGCAATCACTGTACAATATCACCCATTGATCTATTTCACAGCAGGCAATAGCCTTTTTGTCAGAAAGGACATACAATTCAAATACCACAGAATACATAGAAATGCCCATGACAGGTTTAAAAAGCATCTTCCCATCCTTTTACTTGCCAAGCCATGCTGCTTCACAAATCAGTCTAGACTGCAGAGGCACAGCATTGCAAAAACACTTCCAGATCTATAGCAAAGGCAGATATTATTAAGGAAAAAAAAAGTGTAACATAAATATTGATTAATGTAAAGATAATTTAGCAAAAATAATATGTTTTCTATGATAGAAACATAAAGAAAACCCCACCTGACGAATTGGCAAGTCCATGAGCCAAACCATCATTTTTCTCAACTGTAGTGATTTGAAGGCCCTATGCTTAAACTGAGTGATATAGCCCATCACTAATTCATCTTCTTTAGAAAATGCTATAAAATGCTAGAGTCATAGAATCATTTATGTTGGAAAAGACCTTTAAGATAGAGTCAAACCATTAACCCTACTTTACCAAGTCCACCACTAAGCCATATCCACAAGCATCACATCTAGACAGCTTTTAAAGACATCCAGGGATGGCAACTCAACCACCTCCCTGGGCAGCCTGAGAACCCTTTCAGTGAAAGGAATTTTTCTAATGTCCAGTCTAAACATCCCCTGGTACCCTGAGGCCATCCCTCTTCATTCCCTGGGATTGTAAATAGAAAAAAACCCAACATATTGTGTGGATAAACTGTTTTGAATATGTTCTTCCCTTTACACTTAATTTGCTTGTGAAATTAGTTAAAAGCATGTAAATGCAATATCCTCCTTTGAATGATTCTCAACAGCTTTCATGTGTCTGTAATAAGGCAACTGTCTTCGAATATAAGCATGAATATAAGTGACTTGTGTTCCTGAGCATTTGTAACTTACATGAAGGTAAATGTTATTTCCAGTTTATCACCTGCATGTCAGCACTGCTAAAAAGCAATACAAGAAATTCTCTAATAGTATTTTACAGTCAGATATGGAATGCCTGCTTTATATGAGTTATTCAAATAACTGAATTACTTCACTTTGATTGACAAGTTTTCTTGGTTGATCATAAAATTCACAGACTAGATCTCCTTCTGAAGATCTGTATTTTAATGCCATAGTACCCATAAACAGAACTGGTTTGATTTAATTCAAAATACTTTTGTCTATTATTTTGGCATGTTATTTATGGCAGTCAAAAAGCCTGTAAATCATAGCGGGTACCTGAAACAAACATTCCTCTAGTAATGAACTGTGTGAAAAATACTGAGAACCTCTCACTTCTGGCTTAAATGTGGGTTTACAGTTAGGCCATAATCTTAATCATTTTCCCTTTTAGAGGTAAGAATAAACCTCACTTTTCTCTTCAAAAGTGGGGAAGAAAATAACACCACTTGTGAAAGGGAGGGCTGGCTATAGGAGCAAGTTAAAGTGAGTAGAAAGAGACCTACTTTCATGTGATTGATTTGTTCCTGCTCTGTCCACTTCTTGTATTATATACAAATATTTAAGTATTTACCATTCAATATAAAAAGACTGCAGATCTTAACCATGGTAACCATTGTATCACTTGCTATTTACTCTACCTGTTTTAACCGGGTAATGCTGTTAAAAGAAAAGCATGTGTTCATGCTTCAAAAGTGTGACTATATTGTATAAGGTTTTCAGGAAAAAAGAAAAAAAAATCCTGATATAATACAGTTTATATTTTCAATAGTTCTTCAGCTTTTCAGAAGCTTTTTAAAATGTGAAGAGACTATAACAGCAAGGGAAAATCTGAGACTGGCTCTCTCAGCATGGTGAATGTAGCTTATGAGAATGACTTTTTTTTCTTCCACTTTTTCTCTCCACTTTATTGTAAGAAAACATTGTAATTTGTATTAAATCCTATAATCTATAAAAAGTAATATTGGGATTTGGGGATTTTAGCTATGCTTTCAATTATGAGCACTCCTACACAATACTGTATAGCCATTTACTTAAGTATTCACAGAATTTCCTAGATTAGAAAAGACCTTTAAGATCATCAGGTCCAATCATTAACCTTACACCTTGACTAAACCATATCCCTCAGCACTATGTTTACGCACCTCTTAAATACCTCCAGGGATGGGGACTTGACCATTTCCCTGGGCAAGCTGTTCCAGTATCTGAAAACTTCCTTTGGCTCAACTTTTCCTCCTGTTCCTGTTTCCTCCTCGCCATTTCCTCCTGTTTTATCACTTGGGAGAACAGACCAACCCCCACCTCTCTAAGACTTCCTTTCAGGTAGTCGTAGAGAGTGAGAAGGTATCCCCTGAGCCTCCTTTTCTCCAAGCTAGACAACCACAGCTCTCACAGCTGCTCCTCATGAGATGTGCTCCAGGCCCTTTAGCAGCCTTGTTGCCCTTCTTTGGACACACTCTAGTGCCTCAGTGTCCCTCTTGTAGTGAGGGACTCAAAACTGAACACAGTACTTGAGATGCAGGTGAATTCCATCTGGTCCTAGAGACTTGTGTACATCGAAGTGGTGTAGCAGATCATAGACCGCCTCTTTGTGGATTGTGGGAGGATCACTCTGCTCCCAGTCTCTGTCTTCTAGCTCAGGGGACTGGGTTCCCAGATTACAACTGGTCCTATTACCAAAGGCTGAGGCAAAGGCAACAATGAGCACCTCATCCTTTTCCTCATCCCTAGTTACCATATTTTCTCCTGCATCTAGAGGATGGAGACTCTCCCTGGCCCTTCTTTCCCTGATAATATATTTATAGAAAGAATAAATTCTTTTTTCCCTGAGTTGCAGCCAAAGCTTCCCGTTCAGTCAGACCAGACTTCTTTGCTGCTGGCTTGCCTTACAGCTCGTGGAGTCAGCTGCTCTTGTGCCTTTAGGACTTCGCTCTTGAAGAGATTCCAGCCTTCCTTGACTCCTTTACCTGTGTTCAGGACTGCCTCCCAAGAGACACTGTCAAGTAGTGTCCTAAAAAAGTCAAAGTCTGCCCTTCAGAAGTCCAGCATGGCAGTTCTGCTGCCTCCCCTCCTTACTTTCTAAGAATGGAGAACTCATTCATTTTGTGATTGCTGTGCCCTAGACCAGTCCTCCTGTGTTCACAAAGAGCAGGTCCAGCAGGGTGCCAGTAGATTCACTCACTAGCTGTGAGTATATATCTCAATATGAAATGGGATTGTTAATGAAAATCAATGCACAATATTTTACAGCAGTATTACAAAATAGGTAGTATTATACATGTGTGTATTTACCAGTAATACCATAAAAATGAGGCAAAGCCAGGAATCTCTTAACTTTGTGTTTCATCTGAAAGATCTGTGAAGTTTTCCTTTAGTATAGGAGGGCCAAGAAAGAACCACTTTCCATTCCTTAAACCTTTCAGCTACTGGTCTGTTTGTATTCCACTAGTTGGAGAAGGTTTATGTAGTGCTTTTGTGTAACAGCCCTTGTTTGGCACATTTCTGTGGAGCTTGGGTGTGAAGGCTTTGAGCACATCCTCTCCACTTGAGGGTTTAGGTGCCTGGGTGTGGGAGCCAGCTTTAGGTAATGGTGCAGGAGCTGTCTGAGCTTTGCTGAGCAGCCTCACCTGGTATCCCCCCTCCTCACTTGGGAGCAGTGTTTAAGCAGATGCCTTTGGCCTTGATCCTCATGTAATCTATGTTGCAGCTCTCTCTGTGTCCTGGCTGGTCTGGACCCTGTCCCAGAGAGTTGATTCTCTGCCTTAGACTTGGACCTTGTCTTGTGATCTGGCTCTTGGCTAAACCTGGTTTGCTGCACTGGTTTTTCTTTTCTTGCCTCGCTCTTGTGTGGTGGGACTGCCCTTTTGTCTGTGAAACCTCTGTGGCTGCCTGCCTTGTTTTCTTGAAGCAGTGCCTGACCTGGCTTCTCAGTCATACTAGAGAAATGAAAGGGAGCTATAAACTCTAAATTTTGAATGAAGTGGGCAAAGGAGACTAGAGACGTCCCTGTAGACTGTAGGGAACCCATAAACTTATTTTGTTCACTGGCCTAAAGAACTTGCCTTTCTGTAGCTCTTTCTTTTGACCAACCTATAGATTTAGTACCAGGTACCGGATAAATTGTACTGGAGGAAGAAAAATTTTTTCCTATTTGGTGAGATAGAAGACTCCCTGAGAAAACAGGAAGTAAACTATGCGTATTGCACATAAATAACTCACAAGTTTAACTATAACTAATTTCAGACCAACTTTCATCCAGCTGCAGACTGCATGGAGCTCTTTCGCATATATGCCAGACAGCCTAATGTGGTATCTTTCATGTGAAAGGAGGAGCAACTACACTTTCCCCCTACAAAACTGTCCACTAACTCATTTTTATCTCTCAGCTCTCTTCTAGACCATTGCTGTCTAAAGCACCTTCCTTTCAATCATTACCATCTATAATTGACTTTCTTAATAGTGACAGAGAACAGAGAGTGTTATGAGAAATTTGTGTGTCTCTGCAGCGAGACTTTTGTCTGTCTCCTCTCTTATTCTTGCAGGGAAAGTAGCTGAAAGTGTTCCAGTGATAACTTAGTGGCTGTATTCAGGGCATATTAATATTTTTGAATATTTTGAAGACAGCAAACAACTGATAAGCATGCAGTTAGCTATCCCATGGAAGTGTTCTTGCAGTGGCAAATAATTTGACTCACCTTTGCTGACTAAGCAGTTGTTGTATATATGGTTACCAGTTGTACTTTATAAATTACTTTAATTTACAGAGCGTTACATGGCTATGCCTCTAAATCCCCATGCAATAATTTGTATCCTTTCCCTTGATAGTTTAAGTGTTTGGATTTTTTTTCCTAAGGTAACATCTTGATAATCCAATCCAGCAACTTCTTTCCCTTACCTCTGAATAATAAATCCTTAGATGCTATTTATTCAAATTATCCTAGGTACTTATTTTATAACTCTTTCTAATCTGGGTAACACAAACAGTATTATTCTTACACTTCCTTGGGTAAAAAAAAAAAAAAAAAAAAAAAAAAAACAAACAACCAAAAACCCATGGAAACATTTCTTTACATAAATACAAAACAGAACTTTCAATTAGGCTTGCTAGTGTAGCTGCCAGATGGTCTGCATGTCCTCTAAGCAGGGTACCTATAACATGTATGCTTGCACTTCAGTTGGAACTTTCAGTACCTTAATACTGTATAAGCATTAGTGTAAAGAAAGGATCTAGTTCCAAAAATAAAGCTTCATCTTAATCAAATCTTTACAGGAATATTTACTATTCTAAACTTCACAGTATGATTCCTGGGACTTTAAATTCATAAGAGAATAGTTCTTCAAGTGAGGAGATGTTCTAATAACCATGGCAGGATTAAATACAGAAGATAGTTTTCATAGGTTGTTCTTGGTCCTTTAGAGGTAGATTTGGGTTCTGATTTCCTCCCTTCTCCCCCCCTGCCCCAGCTCCTGTCATCCAGAAGTTTATTGTGAAGGCCTCTTAATTCTCTGAATACTTGGTGTTTTAAAAATTTTTTTCTTTTCTTTTTAGATTTAGATTTTAAGATGTGATAAAAGTAGGCCTGTTATGATTAGCAGCAAGTGGCAACTTTTCATGACCTTGGCTTTTGTAGATTGTGGACAGTAAAAAGTTCAAAAGTAATTACTGGAAAATTTGATTTGTCATTTATAGTACCTATATGCCCAGTCATGGTAAAATAAGTAGGGAGGAATAAAAAGATGGAGAGAGTGAATTAAAATCTCAGTGTGTCATAATCAAATATGATCATAGCAAAGTCTATTAAAAACAAATTCCTTTGATAGAATTATTTCCTAAATTTATTTTTTATTTTCATATTCTGCCTTTTCTATTGCTGTCCCCTGGTCTTAACATTTCCTTATGTGCCTTTTAATTTGGTTTTAATTTCTTAAAAAATAGTCCTGACTCATTACAGACAGACATAATTCATGGGTGATAATAGAAAATTCACAAGAAATTTGATTTAGCTGCCCTCAGTTTGTTTTTTTGGATGGCTTTACTCTATCCTTCAGAGAGGACATAGGACCTTACTGGGTGTAGTCACAGTTGTGCAAATATACATTGAAACAGCTTTCCCCATTTGCAATGCTTTTTATATTTATGTGAGGAATATATTCTTCATGTACATATACATTCTTCAGGGAGGATTTGTCTTTTATTTAGTGATGTCACATCACTGTAAACTAGGTTAGTGACACTGGGAATAGGAAAGTAAAGTTCAGTATGCGCCTGCTTTCTCTTCTGAGTTTACTGAAAGTGCTCTCTTAGCAATGTGGATATTCTCTCTGGTCAGTTCATCAGAAGTAGCTGAGTCAGATATCATAAAATAACTAACCCGCATTCACTTGCTAAAAGCTCAGGCACATCATACTCATTGTTTAATTAGTTTAATAGTTACAGGTTTATTGTAGCAATAAAACATGCTATAGCTGTAGCATGTCAATTCAAAACCACTGCTCCCTCTTCATAAGGAGGTTGTCCAGAGATTGTCAAACTACTTTTCAAGAAATTAGATGACTCCATGTTGGTGTCAACATGGTTCTGCATCTACTGAAATTTCACTGAATTACTATTTGAACAAATATGGCTGATGTTAATGGTTATTTGTGAACGCTGTTGATAAGTATAAGAGCTTAGTGTTAAGTGGGAAGTTAATAAAATACCCCTGGTGGGGATAGCTGAGAATGTTAGCAGTAAAGAATTGGATCAAGAAAGAAAATGGTTCCCCCACAAAGCATTTACAATTATGGAGGACAGAAATTAAGTCCAAAGCAAGAACTAAATAAACATATTTGAAACTGGTCACACAAAATCAAGAGAGCAGGCCAGAACTAAAGGATGGTAACAAAGAGAGTAGTAGCTCAGGGGAGATATCTGAGTAAGAATCTTATTGATAGGAGATTTTGAACTGCCAGCTAAGGTTATTAAATCAGCAACTAGAGGAATCCTGAGAGAAGAACAGCACGTGATTGATGTGAGTGTAAATACTTTGAAGAAGAGAAAACATTGTTAAATAATATTGATTGTGTAGGTGAAATAAACCATATCCATGAAATTCTGAAGTAACGTCTCCCACTGATAGGGTCAAAAATAAATCTTTTAAAAGTGGATTATATGCTATCACAATTTAAAATGGATTAGGGTGCAGGGAGGAAAACTGGACAGTAACGTACCAATGGGGTGAGATTCACACAGTGTGAAGGAAAGGTGACAGGAAGGAATGTACAAATTACCAAACAGTTTCTGTGCTGTTGCATGCGACAGCGTTAAAAGGCCTCTGGAAAGGATTTAAAAGAAAACAAAGTGAATAGATAGGGTAAGGTATGAAAGGCTCTTAAATGAGCGGATGGCAAACCATCCAACCATGATTAATAACACTGATAGAATCTGGGCAACTGCCTTGCTGCTCTCAGAGAAACTACTCTGATGGGAAAATTACGTATGGGTTTATGAAGAAGGTGGTGGAGATGAGGCCCATAGCAGAAAAAAAGGTTAAAGTATAGTTTAATTATCACAGTCAGATGCCATTAATAAATTTGCAGGAGTAATGCTTGAGTGAATTGTTGAATAGATGGGTGATGGATTGGAAAATGTTTTAAGATTACAATTCTATGCCTAGGGAAAGCAGTCTTTCACAAGTCCTAGAGCAGGAGGTCTAGAGAGAGCAACTATGTATGGAGAAGAGAAAGAGTGGAAAACTGCAAAGAACCTGACTAGAGGCAAAGAGGACTCGAGAGAAAAAAGATTACCTGTAATAGACAAAGGTAGACTTTACATATACTTTCTACAGAAATATATACTTGACTACTGTGCTTATAATGTAAACCTTTTGGGGAGAAGGATTCAATGTGGATGACAGTGATATTCATAGATAAATTCTTAGCAACAATTCAAATTCACCAAAATTATCAAAGAACTTAGAAGATCCATTGGGGGTGTAACTACTGTGTAATAGAGGCATATAGTGGATAATGCTTCATGCCAAATAGTCAGTATTAGTGGTGAGAATGTTAGTCTTTCCCAAGGGGGGAGGTTTTTGACAAGTACAAGAGATAAACTGAGCACTCAACTTCTGAAAACTCATTCAGTTTGGTAAGTTTCCTGCTACTACTTTTGATTTTTTTATTTTAATTTCTTTTAGTATTAAACTAAAAGAATAATTTCAAGTGCAATTTCTAAAAAATGGTCTAAAACTTTAAAAAGAGTAGAAATTAATACAAGCTAGCTTTGTGAATGAAGAATAGTCATTTTTCTTGTTTGCTGTTTAAAAAATGCATTCATGGTAAAACCCCAAGCCATCTGTCATTTTGGTTTGGCTTGTATAAATAAGTTTTCTCTGTTTAGAGAGATCTTTGAGCTCTGTTATTCATCATCCTCTTCATTTTGTGTTTTATCCTCTTTGTCAAGACCCTCTGTTTGCTTTTTACTTTTAAAGTGGGCCTTCATCAAAGAAGTTCCCTCTGTATATGTGTTTGTGTTTGGTGTGTAACCACAGCCAGAGATGCAGACTGTAGGAAAGATTTTAGAATATATTTGACCATAAAACAGTACCTACATGCATCCGTAACTACACATAGTCTTACAGACATATGAGTATACATGCTTCTGGAGAAAAAAATTGCACCTTTTATGTTCAGAAGAAATGTGTATGAAATCTGGTAATTGAAATCCTGACCTCATGAAATCAGTGACAAGTTCTATGTTGATTTCAAACAGACTACTATTTGGCCCTGTACAACAGTTTCTGCAAGTGTGATGGTGTGTAAACCAGTGCGATACAGGGAATCTGTTCCTGTTTAGGATAAAACGCAAGAGGTATTTCTTGATGGTGGATGGAGCAGTAAGTGGCTACTCCACTGCTTGCTTTCTTTGGAAGGAGTTAATTTCGTTCAAAGGTACCAAAAAAAGGAAAATAAAAAATATTTCAAGACTGCTGAGTTCTCTTCTGTCCCAGCCTAAGAACACAATCTGAATTTTGTTCCAATAGCTAAGTATTTTGGGGGAGGGAATCCTGAACATCTTAAATATGTTCTTCAGAACTACCTAAATGCTTTAGGAGCTGTAGTAACCTTAACTTGCATTGAAATGTAACTCTTTTAAGTGCACACATTCATTCTGAAAATGGGATTTTACCGCTTCTGAAAGACCTCCCTATGAATTTAATTTAAATGACGTTGATCAAGGTAAGCTTGTGTAGTGATTAAAGAGGTTATTTTAACAACTTCCACATTTAGATACATGTTCAGAAAAATACAGTTAGTGTTTTGTTTAACAGAAAACAGGAGCAGTTGAGATGATAGAACACCAAAACTGAACACACTGTCTCCTTGCAGACTGTACTTCTGCATTAAGGAACTGGAAAAGAGTCACAGGGTTTATGACAGAAGAGACACTTACCATTCTGTCTATGTGGCTAAATTAAATATTCTACTAATTGTTTCAGAATTACTTTACCACCACAAATAGTTCTTATGAAGCATTTATGTCCTTGCCCCTTTAACACAGCTAACAAAGCAAAAACACTAGCTTCTAGATCTGTATGTTAACTGACATGTAATGAAATGGGTCTTCAGTTCTGGTAGTTTATAGTATTGGTAAAGTTAAACTTAATTCAGTTTCCACTAAATCCCATTTAAATTGAGGGTAACTGCTATGGAACTGTGATTCTATACATGAGATCAGAATCAAACGTTATCCGTGAAGCTAATTGGAACACAGGACATTATTGCCCATTATTTTCCTCCCACGTTGCCTTTCATCATTCCTCTCAAAATTATTTGGTTTTCTTTAACATTATTAACCCAGCTATACCTCACCTTGCTATTGGAAGCACAGCGCTGCTTTTAAGGTTTTTAAAATTAATTTCTGTTCTGTTTTGGAATAAAACTAAACTTTTTGCATATACTTGTAAAGCAAAATCACTGTGAAACACTTGTTTTAAAACTGAAAAATTAATCTTTTTCAACCCCTCATCTCACGTAAGCTTTGAAAGACACACATCAGTAAAAAAAAAAATAATTCTGTCAATATCGCTCTCAGTTACAGATTCTCAAACCCAGCATAGTTATTTCTCTTTCAATACTACTTGAGTAATCTCCTCTTTAAATCCTTTGTTAGTCTTGCCCAACCAACACTTGCTTAATCTCATTTCCTGCCCTAAATTTCACTCAGTCTTTCCCCTTCTTTTCTTCCCATGACCACACAACCCCTTACTCTTCACTCACAGATTACTTTCTAATTCTGCAACATTTTATTTTCATCAAGCATTTCCCCAAGCCTCTGCCATTCATTCCCTGCTCCTTTGGGATCCACTGTACAATGCCAAGTAGAAAAGGGAAGTGAAAGCAAGGTGTTGGTCCTCTCCATGGTACAGCTCTGGTCCTACATGGATGAGTTTCTCTTAAGGGCTCTCTTACAGAAAATTGTAATAGGTTAAAGGATCAAAAGACAGAGATACTTGATAGTTTGTTGTAGGACAGTTCTCCATTGCTATACTGAGTTTTGGAGTGCAGTACATGCTGCCATGGGGAAGGCTACAGTCATACCAGATGGCAATAATTGTGTGTCTGGTACCTTCCCAAAATCTGTTTCTTAAAGTTACGTGCCATGTTTCTGATTGAAATGCTGAGTTTACATTTTGCTGGCCAAACATGCTGTGCTATGCTATGCTTGTTTTTCTAGATTTTCCAAAACATGCATTTTCAGTTTTGCCGAGGAATGTAACTGAACATGTATTTCCCAGCTGAATCTGTCTGTGGCCATATGCTGTGTGGGACTTTGCAAGAAAGTAAGCAGACAGGCTCAGAGCCTGTTATTGGTGAAGGAAGGAAACTTATTGATCTCAGGAGATCTTGTCCATGAGACATCCTGGTAGATACCTACAGAATAGCGCTCTGTGCGGCTATGGACTTTTGCTTTCTTCTGTAGATTTGTATCTGCACTGAGCCTACTCTGCAGGGTCTACTTTGTTAGGACATACAGATGGTCTTTTCCCTGTGATACACATTTAAATGGAGAAGTCCAGCTCTGCAAAACAGAACAACTGTATTAATAGATGTCTCTAACCATCCATCTGGCATTGGCGAGCTAGTGTCCTGTTAACTGACTATTGTGCATGCTTTAGTATGATCATTTTCACTTGCCAGATACAAAATTTACTTGTTTCTTCTCCATCTAATTTCCCCAGTTGCTCACATTGCACATTTGATGACCTCTTGATTTCATTCCAAGATTACAGTTCTTTTCCACCTGAAATACCCTTTACCCTTTTATGCATTCTTCCTTCTTATTTTATGAAAAATGCTAACTAACTACATAGCTATTTATGCTCTATTACTTTCTTCCTGTCTGTATCTGAACTTTGTTAAATTCAGTTTACTAATCATACTAATCAGTGGTCACACAGAGACCTCAAAGAAAATATCAAAAAGCAGAAAAATGGGGATTTATGCTATGAAGGTGTCAGCTGTCATAAGGTAGGAGATACCTTACTGCAGAAACACCAGGAAGCTTCAGTCATTTTTAAAACTGCACTTCAAAAAACTCCAAAACCTCTTTTGATGAAGTTTTGAATTACTAATGCTAATCTTTAGGATTAGTTGTTGTTGCAGTGTTCTTTATTGGTTTGGGTTCTTTTTTAGAATTTGGGTTCTAAATAGATGCAGAAGAGCCCATCTATTGTAAAAAATATTTTCCTGTGAGATTTCAGTCTCAGTCCTGAAATTGCAGTATTTTGTCATTTATGTTACAAATTCAATGCGCCTTGTAGTTCAAACCTCTCTTTTTGAGCAGGTTTTCACTGACTGCCACGAACTCCTCACATTTCATTCTACTTCTCATAGAGGATCTACACAAAAACATCTCAACCAGGCTTTGAAGCCCTGGGCCCATAAATACTGAGAATGTTTTTAGAAGGCTAAGTTCTTCATCTCCCCCACACCATAATTGCTTTGCTCATTAAGATATTGCTGCATTAAATTTATATTTGTATTTTTTTACATCTTATGTATGAAAACATGAATGTATAATGTCTCCCTGGGACTCTGCACCATTATGATGAAAGATACAAGTGGAGTCTAAGACAGACATGTTTAATTAGTGAGCAAACTTGACATTTTCGGTGTTTAGATTAGACAGGGAAAAAGCCAAGAACAAACTAGTGGTTTGGGTTTTTTTTCAATTGCAGACAGAAAATAACTGATTTTACACAAAACAAGATGAAGCTTCCCAATGTTTTTAGTGGTTAAAAGGTCATTAGAGTTAGGATTTGATAATTAAACACAGATCTAAATACTCCAAACACCGAAGTAGGAGCAAATATTGTATAATTTTATTTTTTAATTATATATTGCAAAAATTAGTATTCTTTATTTGCTCTGTGATAAAACAAACTTTACAGCATTATGTAGAGCTGTTAATATGAGACAGGAATTGAAGTATTCAGACAATTTGATTAATTTTTCTTAAGTGAATTGACACTACCTTTTAGTTTTGAATCTTTCACTCCCAGCTTCACATACATTAGCTTGGCTATCTCCTTTTAAATACAAGGACTAAGAATCCCAAGTTTTATTTCTTTCTTAAATTGATTGCTTTTTATAGCAATGTTGATCCCAGTCTCAATAGAAAAAGTATGAAGGGAAAATATTCTTTCATTTCAGGTTCTAAGAAATTCTTAAATACCCTGAATATGCATGCCCGGATTTTTAATTCAGAGTAGAAAAAGCTGATCTTGGCTACTTGGTCTGTGGCCTCAAGAAAACAAACAAAGCCAAAACCAATCTAACAAAAACAACTAAAAACCCCACAAGCAAATGACAAAACAACAACCAATCAAACAAAAAGTCACTACCCCAAAGTGATCATCAGTGAAGTTAGCTCTGTGATGTATTGGGAAGGATTTTTTTTCATGAAGTCTGCAGTCAGCATAAAGTATTCACTTCGTTATTTAGCAACTTGCTGCAATAGAAGATGTGACATGGAAAACTATCAAATTGAAAGCAGTGTTATATTACTTATTCAATAAAGTTGGTACACTGTATTATAGCATAAATCAATGAGATATTGATTGAACATTTCTTATAGAACTGTTTTCAAGCTAGTACATCTGTATGGTAATGTCATTTGATCAAACTTCAAAGAATTACACCTGTTAGTTAAAACCACAGAAAACTGGAAAAAGCCTTATGTTAAAGATACTCTTCTGTAGATCTGTTGGTAATCCCTTTGTTATTCTCAGAAGCTGCACTATCTCAAAACAAGACAGTTCTTAAATTAGAACTATCATTTTGACCTCTCTTTCCAGGACACTTGTTTGAATTTGTAGTTGGGTGCAGTCATCAGTATTTGTAATTTGTTTAGATGTGGTGTGTTAACCTCTTTCTATATATATAATTTATATATTTATTTTATTGGGGCAAATCATCAGATTCAAATACAGTCAGTGTAATTGTTTCTGACTTGGACACTGGCTATCAGTAGAGCAGCTGGGAACGAAATGAATAGTGATACTGTTACTTATTACTAGTGATAATAAAGTAATGTAAGACTCTATTATTATACCCTGGTTTTCCTTTTTTAATACACGTTTAGTCTAAGATTTGTTCTTTTCTAATTTTTTCACAAAAATTAAAAAAAAAAAAAACCAAAAACACAGCCTTATCTTACAAATTTCTCTTAGTAATTGTCCGGTCTTTCTTACGCTTCATTCTCAGTTCAGGAGATTCCTAATGCTCATACTACCTTTCTTTGCTACATTAAAGTCTTCCACCTTGGAATTAGTGTTTATCACTACAGAATGCTACAGAATTAGATCTGTAGGATGTTATACTCCCTTCAGTGTTGGGAATGACTGAGTGACATATAGGAAGGCCAGCATTTGGGCTGGCAAATTCAATGTGTTCATCTGCATTTACTGGTTCTATAGACTATTACTTAGTAGATTGTTAAAGTGGGTGGTCAGGTGTTAGTTACAATTGATAGGGATATTTTTCCTCTTAGCTGGCAATAGATTTTTCATTCTTTGGAAGTCTGTTATTCTTTGATGGGTGATGAGTGATTCGGTAGAAAGAAGTAGGAATAGTTTGATTTCACATACCCTTCTAATTCAGGGTTAGAGGATGAAACAGAAGAACCTACAGAATCTGATAGCTAAGGCCCTTAGGATTTAGCTAAGGCCAACTTTCTCATCTGTGAAGTTGTGTTTTTCATTATATCTGACATTTTTTGAGGGTGAGTTTTGTTACAGATTATTAGCCTATGGCACTCGGCTGGGAAGATGAGACTTCACTGAGATACAGAACACATAAAAAAAGAGTGAACAATTGAAATTACAGCGTTATTGGTATCTTGTTGTCAAGGTAGCTTGAGGTTGGTTTTGCACTGAGAGGAATTCAGCTTGCTTTTATGTGTGATACTATAAAATGAATTCAGTGCCCAGTGTGCCCCAACGCTAATTATAAGACTTTCTAAAAGCAAAGAACAAAACAAAATCTTTCCAGCTTTCTTTCACTGTTTAACTCTTGCCATGCATCTCTGGAACCACTGTATTGATTTACACAATTGAGGGCTTTAAATGTGATCGATTACCATATCTTGTGTTTTCTGGATTATGTATATTCATGGAAGAAAGAGAAAAGATAATTCACATCATTACCTCAGGGATGTAACTTAAGACATTTAAGAGTAAAGTTCCTGAATTTGCTGCTGTTGACTTTGGAAGGAGTAAGCCCATGTCAGCAAGGAACTAATAACTTCCAGGGTACCTGCTGTGCAACTAACCAGGTAACAAACATCACCATCATCAAATATTGCGAGCTTATTACATAAAGGGGAGTCTAAGAAGGGAAATTTCCAGGAGAATTTAGGGAGAACCTTCTGAGCAGCCTTAAGACATCTTTCTTCAGCCTTCCTCAGTAAATGCAGTGGATTAAGCCTGCTGTCTACAGTCAAGACACAGGAAAGATTTCAAATCTTGGCAAACGCTGTTTGGGAGAAACACAGAATACAGTCCAACATGCATATATTCAAGGTATTATGTTCAGGCAGGCTGGGAATAAATGTCTAGGTTGTAGTTTGCATCTGAAGGGTCTAAATTTAATGTGAGATATCGGAAGTATTGTCATGAGTGCAGCAGGTGTTCTGTGACATGTATCAGCAGATGCATAAAAAGGACTCGGAATACTTTTTAAATCATTTTTGTGTGTGTGTGCTGGTAGTTGTTAAGATCTCACCTACAGTACTATGTCTAGTTTTAGCTCCATGTCAAATTAAAGTAGTATGGGTCACTAGAATTTTTACATATATAAAGATTTGTCTCAAACATCTTTTGTTTTCTCTTTTTAAAGTTGAGTGACTAGGTACTCTCAGCCCAATCATAGCTGTGTTTCCTGGATCTTTAATCTGTTCTGAGGTAAGTCTTTAAATATGTTTTGCAAAAAGACCTATAAGAGGAAGGAAACAATCTATCTTCTGTATCAATGACAACTGAACAAGCAATATTGGTTTTACACTGCAACAAGAAAAATTCAGATTAGTTGCTAGAAAAAACAAACACTTTTAAAGGTAATGATAGTGATGTGTTGGAATAAATTGCCTAGAGAGACTTTGGAGTCCCCATAATTGGAAGTTTTTAAAAAGGCAGCCTAGGCAAACATCTGTCAAGATTGATATGTTTGCTCTTGCCTTGGGAGAGAGGATGGATGAAATGACCTCTTGAGGTCCCTTCCAGACCTGTTATGAATCTATAAAACAAAGTTTAAACTCCCAGGAGAGAAAAGAACTATCCAAGCACAGAGAATCTGCTACAAATGACCTTTGATGTTTTCATTGACAAAGATTTGGAAGTGATATTAGTGTATAGCTAGTAATGATGAGATAAAATAATCCAAACTAACGTTAGTCTTCAGTTCCTTTAATCAGAATCATATGATCATAAGCATATTTCTAGGTTTACTTTGTATGTACTGTGACTTATAATAAGGCTTCTTGTAGGAAATAAAATTAAGATTCTGTGTTTGCAGAGGGAGGGTCTTACTTTGAAAAGTTAAATAACATAGTTTTTACCGCATTGCCACAGAATTGCTTCTGGTCTCTCTAAGGCAAGCTTGTTGAGAAAGTATACTGATAAACTTGACTGTCTTTTGCAGAAGATCACATGACTTGCTGGGGAAAAGGTCAGTGTCCTTACTTCATGTTTCCAGAGACAGAATTTGACTTTTCTTTAGTGAACAGACACATAGTAAATAATTTCTTTCAGGAGTTCTCTAAAACAATAGTTTTCAGCTTTTTGCAGTTTTAAGACCCTTAAAAAATTCCTTGGAAGATATTGACTCTAAAATAGTGGTTGTAAGTTTATTAACCAAAATTCTGGTATTTAGGGAACTGCAAGAGTAATGGGGAAAAAATAACAACCGGAGCCTCCAGGTGTCTGCATTACAAAACAAATACCTTTTGTAGAGCAGTATTGTACATGGAGATGAGATTGTCTATATAACGAGCCATAGAAAAGAGCAAGATCTTCCAACAAACAACCTTAAAAATAACATTTTATTTACCTTGTAGATGAGTCTTCTGTGTGAAATATGGTTGAAATACAAAGGTAAATAATAAAAGTGAAGAATTTTTATAGAATCACAAGATATTTCAGATCAGAAGAGACCCCTGGTGATCTCTAGTCCAACCTCCTGCTCAAGGCAGTCTTAGCTATGATGAAGTCAGACCAAGTTTCTCAGAGCTTTATCCAGATGGGTCTTCAAAACTTCCAAGGACAGAAGACTGCACAACCTCTCTGGGCAACCTCTTCTACATCTTGAATCTTCTCTTGATTTTGTTAGTCTTTACCACCCTTATATCCCCATACCCTTTGAAGGGTGAAGGAAGATTTTTTTTTTAACTTTTTTTTTTTTAATTAATGACAATGTCTGTGCAGCCAGAACAACTGAAATTGTCAGTATCCTTTGGATGCATTAATCTTTACAAATGGTTGTGACTTTAGTCTCTCAACTGCCTTAGCCTTGTCTATAAAAAGAAATTATAGTGCTTACTTGCCTTTGAGTATTTGAAAATCTTTGGTGAAAACTATTTGTTAATTAAGATGTTTCTCTTACCAATAAGGCTATTACACTCTTTCATAAACAACAAAAAAAAGTCCCATCCCTTTTTACAATTTGAAATATTCAGAACTGACAAAGTATTAGCTCAAGGACTAATTTAATAAGAAAATGCAACTACCATTATCTTTTAGTGAATTAAAAGGCACTGAGACTATCAAAAAGATTAATCTGCTATGCTGAAAAAAGAATTATACATTCATCCCATTGAAAAGAATTGTGCTGTTGGTTTTATTGCTTTCAAATAAGTTGGTTTGGGAAATGCAATTAGATATTACGATGCTGGGGAAAAAAAAAGCTTATTTTGTATCATCAAAATGGAAAAACAACAAAGAATTGAGTACACTCCTCATACATGTGAAGAGCTTTTTCTAAACAACTAAATTAATTCATCTCTACAAGAAAGAACAGAGATAAATAGTTCCTGTATCTTCAAAGAAGACAACTTGGCAATAATTAACATTCTTGAAAGAAAATTGATCATAGTTTTTTTTTCAAAGAGTATAATATAATTTTGGGCAATATTTCTTTGAGTCATTTACATAAAATATTATTTTCAAGCAAATTAATGAAATCATCTTTCAAATTCTGATTTGGTGTTCTTATCAGTCAATAGCTTAAATGAAGATGCTATGAATAAAGACATGCAAATAATACACATTCTACAGAACAGTAAAGTAGTTAGAGAATGGTACAGTAAGGGAAGTATAGTATAAAATAGGTATCCAGCCCAGTACAAGTGGAAGATGAAGTCTGCTTTGTATACTATCCTTAAAACTATATGGAAACTATGGGAGAAAAACACAAAATGCAACATTTAATAAAGGCCAACTTGCTGAGCTTTGCCCACATATCCACCATTCATAACAAAAAGAGCTTTGCTTTTTAAGAATCAAACATGAAAAACAGTATGAAAGGAAACCTATAATGTATTATAGTTCTCCTGGTAGGTATAAGGACAAACTATTCTAAGGAGCTCTTCATTTTGTCTAGGAATCAGAATCTCTCACTGAAGATGATTAAGGCTTTTAACTGCACACTTACATGACCTGATGAGTGACTTCTCCAAACTGTGTAAGTTGTGTTACAGATATTTTCAGATTAGGAAGAATTCTAATTCATTATAAATCACTTGACTGAACTTCGGTCTTCCTATTACGAATAGTGGAATAAATGTCCCATTTGCTGTAAATTCAGCCCTGGCAGTGTGCTCACTGCTACACAAATGGTAGAGGACATTTGACCTTATTTATTCATTAGCAACAGTTTGAAGCAAAATTGTAAACCCCCTTTGGGATACTTGACAAGGTTTTTCCATCACATAAAGCATGTTCTGAAAATAGCTTTTTTTTTTTTTTTTACCAGCTGAAACAGCTGTAATATTCTGCTCTCAATTTGTTGTGCCTGCTTAAACCATGTAAAATTTGCTACCTTTGATAACAACCTTACCTAGATCTTTAAAAAAACCTTTTAATATTACTTAAAATGTTCATCTTCTCTGACCTACTGTTGCAGTTTATATCTTTCCCTAGAATATATATGAGCTTTTAAATTATTTATGATAGGCAATGTTACTCAGAAGAATATGAATCAAAATGGCAGACTTCAATAAATAAAATAATTTTTTTCCTGTCTCTTAAGAATTATGATAATTAATGTTGTTTTGCTCCTTTTGCCAGTGAGGGGAGAGAGAGAGGGGTTAACTTTCTTCAGGAGAACTCTGGAGTAGATAGTAACTTAGCATCAACTAGACTGTGGCTTTGTGCACACGTACATAAGTAATTAACTTCAGCACAATAAAATAAGACATTTGCAAGTATATTCAGTTCTGTTTAAAAATTAAATCTTCTTTGATTTGGGCTCTAGTGATAACTTGAACAATGATACAAAGTAGAAGAGGACAACCTGTAAGAATCTTCTCAATTTACACTTGTATATCCCTCTCTTGTTATTTTTGTCTCTGTTAGGCTGAGTGTGAGAACACTGCTAGTCTTTAGTCTCCGAGAGATTCTTCCATCTGAAAAAACAGACAAATCAATGGGGAGGTACTTTTACATTTTGTACTACTTTGACTTCTTTAAACAAATGTGTTGTGTGTGTGTCATTCCCTCTAAGTTTTGGGGTTTTTTTTACCCTCTCTTTCTCCAGCAAGCTGGAACCAGGGAGACTTATTTGTAGAATATAATCGTATCAATGAGTATCAATCAGCATTAGGAGACAGCAGCTAAATGAAGCTCCTGACCAGGATAGCAAAGTCTCTAGCAGATTTCATAATGAACAGTAAAAAGAAGTTCAAGGAGAGTCTTTATTTCTTCTTTTTGCCTTGAAGTGAACTGTTGCTCCAGTCATGCGTGATAGACAAAAGGATAACGAAGCAACCCTCATTCAGGATCTCTGTTCATCTGACAAAGGTTGACATATATACGGTTAGGGATTTCCTCCACTATGATATTTCTAGGAGTGTAAGACACAAGCAATAAGCTCCATGAGCTAAGACAGCTTTTGCAATCAAACTTTGTAGTTTGATGGGTGGTGCATGGTGTTTAGGTCTATTGGTCAGTGACACAATAACAAGGAGAAAAGGCATTAGGATACTTTCTTGTCAAAGCTATAGAGGGGGTTCTTTTTTCCTTCTAATAGCAATACTTAAGGAGAAAATTACTATAATGTAAGGGAGAAAATACTTGTAAAGGTATAGCTTATTTCTAAAACACATTTCTGCTCAAGAAAAACAATTTTAAAACTTGTAAAATGACAGCAACCTGAAATGTCAATACTGAGTTGAGGAAAAAGTTTCCTTCCTGACAGGACTTCATAGTTACTGCTGAAGAGCAGATGCTCTACCTGCAACTAGGAATGTGATCATACTTGTTAGCTGGGGTAGATATTTTGGTCATTTGCCATAAATTCTATTAATATTGTATGCAAAATTAACCTATAGCTGTTTAGACCCTAAGTATCAGTTAGTGTACACTGAGATATACATCTGGAGCAGTTATTCTTTGTGAGAGAGAATGGCTGAGCGCTTACTGTTATACAGATGGTGTTTTCCTATTACTCCTCCAGCATGTATCTGCACTAGAATCTCTATGTACTGCTATAGTTCAGCTTCCTGGCAGAAATATCATTAAGGTCTTAAGTTGTATAATTATAATTCTTATCATTCCCAGGCAAAACTTAGGAAACAAAAGGAATTAAATGAAGGATATTTTTATGTGGGGTTTTTTTCTATACTTCACTGTTTATCTGTTTTTTTTGCTGATGTAGATGAGACCAACCAAAATGAATGACTATCACCAGCCCAGAACATGGATATCTTCTCCTCTTTATCAGATAAAGTTGAAACATTCTATGTAGTTGTGCAACAAAAAAATTATTATAGAACTACTGTGTATTACAGTAGCACTTCATAGTAATAGCTAGTTTGCTTGCTGTATCATAGAGCTGCATAGGTGTGACTATATATTTAACTGTCCAAATGTTCACAATTTGGGATTTTCATTTCTGTCTCTAGGTAATTTCTGTAATTAACTAAAAGGAGAAGTTAAATTCTTATAACTTCAGGTAAATTAGAAAAGGTTACTGTGTTCCAAAGTTTTCAGCAAACATAGGAAAGAAACCTAATATTGAAATACTCCTTGGAGAAGACTAGTTCTTTTGTTTAGTTTGAAAAAGAAATATTGAAGGAATATTTTTGTATTTTGTAATGACTGCACAAAAATAGCTCCTAAAATAAACATGCACATCTTTCACACACTCTGGAGATCTTGGCGCTCTCCAGCTAAAATTTTAGTTCTAATTTTTTTTTTTTTGGTCATTTATTTACTTGTTTATTTTATTTTTAAAAAGAAATTTTGATGTCACTGTGAATCTGGCTGCCTTGGCAGAAAGCAGGGGTTTGAGAGCATCACAGGTACAAAATAGCAGTAATTTCCAGGCCCTCACTATGTGTATGATGTCCTATGTGTGATGTTCTCAGATGCCTATTCTGTAGAGAAGATCACGCACACACACACATATTATATAGTTTACCTTTCTGCTGAGTGCCCACTGGCACCAACAGTAGTGTCTTTACCATTTAAAATTAATCTAAGTTCTAATACTTATTATAATCCATAAATGATATTGTGTAATTATTTCACCACATAACTAAGGATAAATTTAATCATATACACATGCACACTAAATACATATATCTGATATTACTTTTATCTTAGACTGCTCCACATGAAATATACATCTTAAATTACAGAGGAAAATATTTTAATCTTACTCCTTTTGAACAGCACATTAACTCTCCACCTTAAGAGTTTTCTGTCCTTCTGTTAGCTTGCTCGATCATTTTCCTGTTAGTAGACTGTGTTTACCACAGTGCTGGCCATTACGTGCTAAAGACAATGGGATGCCTGGGTATTAACTCAAGGCAAGACTCTTAATTCACGTTGTTCAGGAACTCCATCGTTATCCTAGCTCATCTGGGGAATTTATGGAAAAGAGTAAGGTGAGAAATGAATGTACTCCTGACAGACTATAGATCTGCTGGTTGTGGAGAATACTTTGCTTGTGTCCTGCTTTATGAAAGGAATCTTAATGCAAATAGAAACTAAGTTTTCTATTTTTAAATGTTTCATAGATTTCAAAATAATATTTCTCTACTTCACTGTTTATGTAACAAAACTCATGCAGAATTATGCAATCTTGCAGATGTTTATTCACTGTGGAAAATCATTTTTCTGTTCTGTGTATATGTGTGGGTATTCTCTAAGAAGCAAATTCAAAATACAGTAACTCAGCATCTCACTTCTAAACATTCAGTATTCCCTTCTGCACTCCCTTTGGTATATATGGCTCCTGGAACAATAATGACTGTGTGTCTACAAATCACACAACAGAGGCAGAACTGTAAAGAACTACAGATGATGAAAAACTAAAATTCCCACTTTGCAATTCATCCTGTGTCCCATTTTATCATTTTATTTGACCTTGCTTGAATAATTAATGTGGGACTGGCAAGGAGATTTCTAAGGAAACAAATTCAACATAATGCCACTATGGAAAAATCATTATTCAAATATGATATGTTTTCTGTACAAAACATAGTATAATTAGCAGTGTTGTACTAACCTCAGCTAACTGGCCAAGCTGATTAAGGTTATGGACATTACCTTCTGGTTTGTTTGTGGTTTGTTTTTTGGGGTTTTTTTGGTTGTGGGTTTTGTTTGGGGTTTTTTTTGGGGGGGTGTGGGGTGGGGTGTTTGCTTGGTTTGTTTGTTTTTGTTGGGGGATTTTTCACTTTTTAATCAAGTAATAGGAAATATCTCAAATAGGCTGGGAAGTTGCTGATGATTCATTCTGTAGTTCCAAAGTAACATGGAGATTAGTAAGTGGGGGGCTGAATGTTACTCTGTTGTCTTCAGCTGGTTTAACAGCTTGAGGACGAGAAGACTTGTATTCTCATATCCCAGGAGCACTGCTGAAACAGCAGGGCAGATACAGAGTCCCCAACACACAAAGATACCTTCTGGAGGAAAGTATATCAATGGTAGTTATGAGAGCTACGCCATAAAAAGGTTGAGTGAAATACGGCATTGCTAAAATGCATAGCAAAACTCAGTGTGATTTCCATGCTGACAGACTTTCATTCTAATTCAGCAAAAGTTTCAAGAACGAGAGAAAAGGTCAGATACACAAACAAGCATAGAGCATGAATATAATATATTGTAATAAAAGCTTGTTTTTATTGACCTGATATTTCCTGACTTTTAACATGGACATAACTTTTGCCCTTGTATGCAGAAAGTCTCATTTGTTGATGCCTTTCTATAGCTAATCAGAAATAATTTCTGAATCTGTGGAAAATTAAGGTGAAAATTTTGTAAGAAACTTTGAAATATTTCTATCTGAATGCCTAAAGTTAAAGGCAAAATTGTTAAAGAACAGCAGTCGTCATATTCTGACATCAAATGGAGGGTGACCATAAAAATGCTTACAAATACATTGCTACAAGTCATTTTACCAGTTGTTTTTTTTTATCACACAGTATGAGATTTGATTTGTCAAAGAAGAGTTAACTACTGGATCAATTGCACCAACGTTTATTATGTTAATTACATTAACATTTACTTTTCTGTAAATCAATCTCTGTGATAGAGTCTTTTAAGAGTTCGTTAAGATGAACCTGATGTTATTCAGAAAGTTACAGTTGGCTTAATATCATTGTTCGATTTCCAGTCAAAGGGAGAAAAACAAATTAAAAATTTGTCTTTATCTTTAAAACAGGTAAATCATTGTTACAGTATATGCTGCAGTGGTTTTCAAATGGCTTGTGTTGTGGTGGGGTTTTGGGGGGTTTTTTTTGTTGTTGTTGTTGTTGGTTTTGGGGGGTTTTTTTTTGGTTGTTTGTTTGTTTGTTTGCTTTTTCTTATACCTGCAAACACTTAACAAAATTAAAATTATCTTGAAGATCAGCCATTTGGGAGTAGAATAAAATACCACCACCATTAGGGACACTACAAAACTCTTAGGGTCTTACCAGAATGATATGGGACCATTGAGAGTCCTTGTGCCTTTAATGGACTAATTCAGATGTGTCAGCACATTGAGGTTACGTTGGTTCCATTGGGATTTGTCACTTCATTTTGTACTATTGCTACAACAAACCTTGAGGTACAGTACAAGCTCTTTGAAGCACACGAGGCTTTTGCTTGTTTGGTTCTTGCCATTTATTTGGAGTGAATATTTCTGATCATAAACCCAAATGCTCCCATCTGGCATACAGTTATAACAGAGCTGAAGGAATTGAAATGTTCAGAGTGAGATTTACAAATCCCCATTTCATTTTCATGAGTATTATGAAGATTTGTTTGACCCTTACTGAAGTGTTTCCTGGGAGTATTTTATACTGCAGAACACTTAGTGGGTTTCAACTGCTCTGGTGTACATAGCATGCCAAAAAGAACCAGTCTTCATAAGTCTTAGACTGGTGTTTTGTAGCTGTATCTTACTAAACACTTGCCTTCCTGCCAGAATGAAGAATACCACCACACCATATTAGCTACCCTTTTCCGTAGGTGTTCTCTCCTCTCTTTGTAATTTGGCTTTATGTAATGGTAGAGGAAATAGGCAAGTAAACTAAACCATGCATTTCTAAAAATTACTGAATCCTTGAAAATTATCCCTATCTTGTACTCAGCAGGTGACTTCTAAAACTTGTTTGTCCTTTGAGATTTGCTTCCCAAAGCCCTGATGAAGTCACTCTGGGATCTTCCTGTAGGTGATGTGCTCTTTTCTGTGTGAAAGAACATGGCTTCTTAGCACTTTTCTTGCTTATTTTCTGATAATTACCACCATCACAAAAAAAAAAGATGATAAATTATGTATTTGTAAAAGTACATCTTCCAATAAATTTGAGATAATAGTGATGATAGAACAGAGAAGGGTTCTAGCACAAGGTTCAAAACACAAAGTAGTTGCTTTGTTCTAAATGCACATCAAGCAACACAGGAGATACTCAACATCTCTTTCTTTCGTTTTGTGTGAAACACAATTGATTACTATTGGCAATGCTCATTCCACATACTGATTTTCTAATAATGCTTAAATTTTGCTCTCAAAATCTTATTTTTTAATTGAATAAAGTAATGTGTTTTCTACTTAAAAAATAGCAAAATATGCTAGAAGAGAGAAGCAAATGCTAGTGAAACAAAGTCACTTCCAACCTCTCATTCTGTCTAATCTAATCTTCACTTTTATTTGATCACTATAGCCATGATAACCGAAAAACAACAACAAAAAAGAATACTCCAGCATCTGCCTCTCCTCTGACCTTCTCAGCATTTATCTTGCTTAATTAAATTTCTGAAGAGTTTTCTGGGAGGAGTGACAAGAGCCATATTGAGAGAAAGGCAAGTTGTAAAGGAAATCTTGCACTTAGTTCTGAGCTTAAGTGTTCTCACCTCCAAAGAGCTCCTACAAAGTCTGATTTTTTTCCAGCAAGTAAGAGGTGTGTGTCCCTTAGATCCACACTTCCTAACAAACACCATTTTATTGCTACAGCTGTATGCTGGGGGGTTTTTTCAGCTGGAGTGTAGAAAGAAATGCAGCATTTCCCTCCTTTACTCTTGTTACCTGAATATTTAGTACAGCACTTAATGTATGATTATCTTTTTGAATTCCTAAATTGTACCATTCCTTCTTTATCAACACTTACCTGCGCTGATTTACAACTTCAGACTATAAGGGTTATTATGAAAGACTGCAAACAGTAACAACTCTCTACAGAAGATGATAAAACCTTTGTTCTTTCATATAAGCTGATACATAAAAATTGCAGCAAAAATCCTCTTCAGGCTCCGTGACATTCTATTACTTCATTTATCACTTTAACGTTGACTGGAAGTAGGTCAGGCTTTTGTTATCTCATTTCTTCAGATTTGGTTTGATCACAACAGAATTTCACAAGAGGAGAGTCTCTGTAGGAGCAAGGCAAGTTTTAATGAAGAGACACGTAACCTAGAGAACTTGGGCTCTGCCAGGTGATTTTACAAAAATGCACATGCACGGGGATTTCAGGGCTCCTGTGCTGCTGCACAAGTTGAGCTCATTTGTTTTGCTGAGGATGGCATGTGTCAGCAATAGTTGTAAGATATTTGGATAAATTACTTGAACAGGGCGTTGTACAGGGTGCTGATGATTCTAGCCACATTCTAGAGCTTCAACATTTTTTATTGCACTTCTCCTCTCCAAATACCTTGGTTTTGGTTACACTAGCTATGCCAAGTTACCATCGCAGGTCTCATTTCATAGATAAGAAAACCACTGTAACAAATCATGTTTTGTCTGATACCACAAAATCTGTAAGGGAGCTCTACCAAGAAGTCAACAGGATGGTAGCTGCTTAACCTTAGAAAATTGATGACAATTCTGAGAAGACAGAATAGACTTGCTTTTTATTAGGATTAGCAAAGCTTAAATAGTAGGACCAAATAAAGCTGTGTGAGTTACAACCTCTGCTGAGACAGAGGAAGGATAACTGTGTGCCACTGTTACACGAATTGCCCCTTGTAATGGGGGACCGTAATGACCTAGGGATGCTCCATCTGGATATGCAGAACAAATTCATGTAGTATCTTGGAGCATCTCAAAAAATAGTAAACCTTCGAGCTGCCTTGCAGAAATTTAGCACAACTATTGTGCTGGCGTTGCCAGAGAAGAAGAGCAGAAGGTGAAACTGAAATGAAAAATATGTGGAGGGGTTTGTGTTGCTTTCTTTTCTTTGCTAATCAAAGGTGACATCAGCTTAACTTAAGGCAGGATTTTAAAGCAGTTTGTTTAATTGTGCTCATGATATTACACTGTGCATTACCTGCATGGGAAGGTTTTCATTTCATACTCTTCCATAGTGGCAGCAGCATTCTAAGACTATAATCTGTTAGGCCTAAACTCCATTTTATTGCTTTTTCCTTTTACAAACAAATTATGTAGAAATTAAGGCCTTTTGAAAAAACCCTAAACATTAGCATATTGCTAATTTAAAAAGCAGTTACTAAATAAATGCCTATCATGTGATGTACATGTTCCACTGCGCACTTTGCTTGTGTTGGTATTGCTGTTTCCATTTTTGTTTCAGCTGAGTAAGGAAAATCTACCTGAAAACTTGCTTTCTAATCAGGTAGATGGGTAAGGATGTTTAGACACATAAATCGCAAAGTTGATTAAGGTTTCTAGCAAGCTACCTACAATCCCTAGCGATTTTACTGTGTGAATTTCCTGTTCATTGCACATATAAAAACCTACAGAGATAAGTTTTTATTTCTCACAGACATAACTAGCTATTCACATGCAGAGAAATATAATTTTCATGGACAACCATTGGTGCTTTTCCAGAGAAAGTATTGCATCTGAAGCTTTGAGAAAATGTAGCCCTTTAAGAAATTATTTCAGATTTTTAGAGTTTATGTTTTTAAAGCTAATTGGGGGGTTTTGATGTCAAATTCTCATTTAAATCCATTTACTTGTTTTGAAACAGCTCATCTTTGGCAAATATTGATATTAATAGCTGAAATAAATAATCAGGGCAGAACAGCTACTTAATAATTTTCATGAAAAGTTATGTCTGCTAAGTTCTGTTTTCTATAGAAATAGAACCATATTGCTGTGTTAAGTCACTGGTAATTGACTTGCTATAGCTTGAAATAATCTCATCTGTCAGAACTCTATATTACCAAAATTGTCATATTTTACTGTTTATTTCCCTGTGTAGGTTAGCACTTTTAGATAGGTATTGCTAACATTATAGCTAGTACCATGACCGGGGAAATATTATTTCAGAGATCCCTGGTTACATGGTTGTAACATTTTGTGGCCTTGCTGACCTCTGTGATTTCTAAGACTTCTGAACATCTCTTTTAATTTCATGTATTGAAAGGTAGAATGTTAAATTAAATAGTGCAAAAGTAGTAATAAATTCATTCAGAAATGTTAGAAGTAACAGAAGCAAGTAAATTTTAGAATCAGTTGCATTTTACTATTGGGATAAAGGTCTGCATAATAATGTGCAAGCCTAAGGAAAACGTGTATGCATGTTCTTTGTTGGACAGACCTTAGGTTGGACCTCAAATTCTCCACTGTGATTATTTTGATACCACAAAAAAAGAGGTACTAATTCTAATGTAATTTCTTACATTAAATTCTTTTAATTCCTAGAAGCCCCAGATTGTAATTTTTTTTAGGGAAGTTATAGGTTGCTACTTCAGCTCTTAATGCTTATTGAAGATATTTCTTTTTAGTTATTCCTTTATGTCTAAAACTATGCAGGTTTTATTAAATGTAAAATACTGAAAGGAACACAGAATCCATATTACATGGCATGTCCTGCTGTGGCCTTACTTTGCCAAAGAAATGTAGCAAAAATGTGCTGGTAATATCCTTTGTCTTCATTATAAGAATCTGTGTTACTACGCTTTTTCTGATGTAAGGCCATTTACCTTGACTCCCAACTACATTTAATCTCATTACATTCACTGTCATTATAGCAACATCTTTATTCCACTTGAAAGATTTTAAAGCTCTGGAGGATGGTATTACAGTAAGGGTAGAATATGCTTTATTGAATAGGGTCCTGTGTAAATTCCAGGTATGGTCATGCCATCCATTTTTATGAGCCTGTTCACCCGATTCTGGGTTAATGTAGCAATTGTGATTCTCTCAGTTAAATATGGGGATAGGAAATAAGACCATGAATAAGCATCTTAAATATTTTGATACTGAAAGGACCAAAAAAAGATGTATCAAAAGACCTTAATATAGATTGTGACTATGTACTTATTCTGCAAAAGATTCTACAATATGAAAACATGTAAAAATACAAATGCTAATGTTAAGAATAGGACTAAATTAATTTTGAGATGGGAAATGACATCACTGTAAATAATCCTCAGTATAGACCTCAGTATTTTAAGGATCATACTGGGTTTTGTAATATCAATAACAAAATCTGCTGCACTGAGTTGAATAAGCTTTAACTTCTGGAAGAAAAAAAAAAAACAAAAAACCAACCTAGTTGAGGCTCCTTGTCAAGGGATCAGCATTAGAATGCAAATTTTCAGACAAAATGCTTCATCAAGCTAAAATGCCAGAGAGGCAGGGTTGGGATTTTCAAGTCTTATACAGCTCATGGACAGCCAGTGAGGCTGTTAAAGGTGTCCCAGACAGTCCTGAGAGGCAGTGGGACTCCCAGCAAGGTGATAGAACACAAGAAGCTATTTTCATCTTCTATATCTGTCCAGCTCTCTTAGGCCTATGAAGTACGTCTCTGAAAATATGTCTTTCTGTTGGGTTACTTCTTTCATCATCTATATTCTTGTAGGTGGTTGTATAGAATAGCAAGTACAAGGTGCATGAAAAATTTCTTTGGGATCAGATAAACTACTTGTTCATTACTTGCTCTAGATAGTGAAATAAATAGCTATGTGAAATTAATGAGTCATAAGATCCTTGTGAAAAAAAAGTAAAAAATTCTTAGTGCCTATCTGAATAAAGCATTCTTAAAGTACTCAGCATGACCATGCTGATAAACAGACTTACCCAGTAACTGAAGGGCAAGTTATTGGTTCTTGCCTTTGGTCACTGATAATATTGTATGATCTTGTCATTTATTATGGTAGATTTTATTAGGTGTGTTATTAGACTACCCATAAAATTGAATGTACTAGTAGAAAATAAAATTATAGTTATCACATTATTTCTCTGCCTGTAACTATCCTTTATGGGTGAAAACTGAAATCTGCAAGGTACAGAAATTCTTAATGAGTACAGACCCAGAGGATAATAACGTTAAAGATGATTCTGTCTGCTCTTGAGAATTTGAACATGCAGCTTCCAGTGCTGTTCCAGGGACTGACCAAAGGGAAGACTAACAGTAAAAACTGTTAGTTCAACAGAGGTGGCTACTAAAGATTTTATTTTACCTTGCAAATAGCTACAAAATATAAAGACTGGGTGTTTCTTAGGCAAATATATGCAGAAAACCTTTTCTCTCTCCTCTCTCCTCTCTCCTCTCTCCTCTCTCCTCTCTCCTCTCTCCTCTCTCCTCTCTCCTCTCTCCTCTCT
>JANIJG010017650.1:0-29905 GCA_024611175.1 Megaceryle torquata | reverse complement strand
TCCTCTCTCCTCTCTCCTCTCTCCTCTCTCCTCTCTCCTCTCTCCTCTCTCCTCTCTCCTCTCTCCTCTCTCCTCTCCGCAAAGTTTCTTCTATATTAGCTTAAATAAATGCTCATGTTGCTAATTAGTTCAGATAATTCAGGTAAACAGAGCTTTATGAATATGACAAAGTACAAGATTAGTCATGAGCAGAAATAATTTCCTATCTAGCCATTTTGGTAACATCTACTCTCTCCTTTTTATCTTTACAAAGCAACTTTATCAGGCTGGGATAACCATTACTCACACAGAGCCTGTAAGTCTTGCTTTAATAGGACATATAAATGATGAAAAGAGTGAGACAGGCAGGAAATAGAACTCAGTGAGCTTATAGATTCTTGCAGATTTTTCTTCCAAACTGTTGTTGAGTAAAAAGATAGCCCTTTCCCTCATGCCACAGAACCATACTTCTGTGCTATCTGTTCCTGACTGATCCATGGCACAGTATCTTCACCATTTCTATTGAACTGGGGAGACATAAGATCAGGCTGACATAGGGCTTCCTCACAAAAAGATTCATTGGTTTTTCCGCTGTACAGAGTTCTCATTACCGAGGAACACAATCTAATTTCCACTTATACAATGGATGGGTCCCATAGTTCACAAAAATATATGGAGGAAAAAGGTGCCTTATCTTAACCTATCACTCCAGTTTTAGTTTCTCAGAGTTTATCCTCAAATAAGTTCAACAAAATACCATTTGTATTTCCTTTTCATATGTAATTCCAACATTCAAATGTTTGTACTTGATGTATTCCTGATGCAGTAATGGGAGTCTCTGGAATCTCCTCAGAATGATTCCTCCTTCTGTTACTACAGATTTTGATGGTCCTGAGAAATTTTTTCTGAATCACTCTTTTCAGTTTTATTTATATTAATCAGTATTAAATTTTGTATTTGCTAGTTATTTCACTAAACAGCTTTGCTCCATTATTAAGCTAATGACTTCATTGCTTTTCTCCTTTCTAATCAACCAGGAGAACAATTTCTTTCTCTTTTATCCCACTCAGATATGTTCTGCTTTTATCCAAAAGTTAAGAGAATTGATCCCATGTCTTTCTCTTCTGTATTAGAATTAATCAGATCTAGTTTAATATTAGAAGATCTCTGTTTAGAAAGTTTTCTGTTCTAGAAGTGCTGCCTTCATCCCTCTAATAGCTATCAAACAGTAACAGGTTGGCTGGTTTGTCACTAGCTCTTCATCCTGCTGGGAAGTGTTCCTGCTGCAAAAGAATCCGTAACTTTTATTGGGTTTGTAGCTCTAAAACTCATACATCTAAAATCAAATAGTTGATATAATTTGCTCTTTTAGGAAGAGAGAACTTGAAAATGTCAGGTGTGCAAACCTGTAGCAGAATCCCAGCAACAGTTAAATCTACAGAAAGAGCTTGACGTAACCTTATTTTTTTTTTCTCAGACTGCATGTGAATTTAATTGTGTAAAAGTTGAAAAGGGGGATATACTAGACATTCCTAGTAGACATGCTTCTACTTACCATCACTGTTTTAAAGGGTTCCCAAATTCATAATTTTGATGGAGTATTAAAAAAAAAAAAAAAAAAACCAAAACCATTCTTCAGAAAAAATGTTGGTAGGATAGGAATCTGAATTACTTGCTGACACACAAATGTTGTCACTCCTCCTCCCAACTGCATTTTAATTCAGCAATCTGAAAGATTTCACAAAACTAATCATTTGCTCTGATCCTGTGAATGCATTCTCCTTGAATAAAGACAAAATCAATAGGAGAAAACAATTTATTAGAGTAAGAAAAACCATTTTCCTATTTAAAAATGTATCCGTCCATTGACAAATGGTAACATATTCTACAATTAGCTCATAGCATTTCTCAAGGAGAAAGATGCAGAAAGGACTTACGGGGCTCTCTCAGTGGAACGTGTCTGTGTGTGGTATTGGGGACGATTCAAGTTCACTTTGTCCTCCACCATCTTGTCATCAATTTTGTTAGCTTTAGCTAGCTGCTGGAAACAGTTTTCTATTTGCTATTGATTTGTGCAAGTTAATAGAGATCGTTAATCTGCATTCCAGATATCTGGAAAGTGTGTTCCCTACAACTAATACCTCTCCTCCCATACACTTGGAAACTTAGGGACTTGTGTACGTATGTTCTTGTCTATCATTACTGTCTGTTTTCTTTGATTATAACAACCTGACTTAAACTTTACATTATATGGGAAATATTTGGGCATTTCATAAAGGAAGAGCATTGTTTAATTCAGCTGACTACCTTGGGTTTAATCTAATCTAGATGATTTCCTAGAATTTCCACAGGCATATCTGTGTCAATACAGGATCATCTTCTAATCAATTTACAAGCTTTCAGTAAAGTTTCTGCAGACATTGTAATCTTAACAATGGTAATGATGGTACAAACTCATTTAAACCTAAAGGTCTTGTTACTTTTGCCCGCTTGTTTGCTAGCACCTGCTTCTTAGCACCTACAATTCACTGAGTTCTGAAGAGGACAATGCATTTACAACAGCATCAGTGTGTATGTAGCAGTATTTTAATTGTTTAATCATAGATATTTAATTGTTTAATTCTGTATTGTGATCAGTTCAGTGTGTAGTCATAATAGTAATGGCTTTGTTCTTGACTTTTTTTCCAAACATACCATTAAGTACTCATAACAGCATCTTTCTTCTGCCAAGCAGTAAGTGTATGGGCCTACCAAACTGGTTTCTCAGTAGAAGTAATAAAAAAAAAAAAAAAAAAAAAAAAAAAAGGCATTTTAGAAAGTTTCTTTATTCCAAATGTGGTTGATATACATGTGATCCTGGGATAGAGGTGCTATTAAATAGAGCTCTTCTACTTTAGAAATCTAAGTCAACAATAATGCTCAATATTCAGGCAGACCTTGTCTCAAAAACTGAGACCAGGGATGAGACCAAGCTCTCCTGGCGCACGTATGGTTTCTCTCTTAACCATCACATCAACAGTGAAACCTCAGTATTAAAGTACATAGTGTTTTCAGAACTGGCACCTAAGGAAAAGAATATAGAAAATTGCATCTAGCAGCATCTTTTGGGCCCTACAAGAAGTACATGTTTTCAGATAAGATTTATTAAGCATTGTCAATTATCCTTGACATCCTGCTGTAGTATAGGGAATACTTAAAAAACAAAACAAAACAACTTTCCATATACTTTTAGGGGTAAATATGTCGTGATGATGGTTGATAACACTGATTCCAGTACTTGAATTCTTTTGTTTACTTTTTGATTGCTCTGTGTTCAGATATCCTGAACAGTGAGCACAGAGCTCATCCATCTGTCTTTAAAGTCCACCAAAAATTTCTATGGGAAATCTAGTTTGAGCCCTGAAACATGCTGGCAGTTATGAAAGTGATTCAGTCTTTCAAGAATCATCTAGTGTTACTCAAGTAGCCTACCACATTATTTTTCCTCCTAAATCTGTTTTCATCCTTTAGTTACTTACATTCTGGTTGTTGTTCACAAATGTAGCACATTTTCTAACCTAAAGGGAAATTACTTTAGTACAAAAACAGGGTGAAGATTTTTTTTTTCTTTATCATTCTTCCTCACCTTTTATAATTCACTAACCTCTTATTCAAGCTTAATAGAACAGCTGACATCATGCAGCACTTCCTAGAGTCAGCATTAGCAAGAATGTTAAATTTGCAAGGAAAGAGGTTAACTAGAGCAAGTAAGGAACAAACCATAGAAACTGTATATTTCTTATTTTTCCTGGTTATGTTTCATCAGAATGTTAGTTTTCATTCCCATGTGATTTAATGTCATTGTAATTTCCATAATGTGTGATGCATTTTTTACATGGTGTTTTCATTAAGAGTCTTTTTTGCTTTCTTTGCCTGACCTACCACTTTACTCAGATCTGTACGGAACTACCTTTGCTCTTATAGCTTGTGACTTTTGCCATTTTTGAGTCAAACTCCTGCTGTGTTTACTGGGGCTGTAGCTTCCCACTACTCCAGAAAGCTGCCTCTGCTGACTGTGCAGAATGGCCACAGGAGAAAAAATAAGGCAAAGCCTTATGGGGTGCCATGGCTCGTGTGTAAGTCAGGTAGGAGCAAGTGTGAGCCAAGACTTTTTGCATGGTTTTTCTGGTTTGTGTTGGATCCCGAGTTTATCAGAGAAGTCTACAGAAAATGAAGATACATGGCTTGCCACTCAGGAAGAACTTAGAAGTTACTTGAGTTACAGCTTTCCTGACCTAATCCTTGACAGTGTTTCCTAAAGGCAAACAGTTGTGTAACGTTTTGAGACTGTCTTAAAGGACAAAATACTGGTCCTTATATTCATAATGGTCTAGCAAGCTTCAAAAATCTGTGCAAATAGCATCTTCAGGTTTTTCACCCGAAATCTCTACCCAACAGAAACTGTGTGGCTAAAACTTTCAGTTCTCCAGATACATATTCTGCCTTATTTCTTCTCAAAATAGAATCAAAGTATTAATTTCTACAATTCTGTAGGAAAAAAAAAAATTTACAAGATTTTCTCTTATTTTGTGTTCCTACTAGATTCTTTTTATTCACAGAAAAATCTGCAAATGTTTTTACTTTCAGTGTTATTTCTTTTAAGGGTCACGTGCTGCTTTTAATTACAACCTTATTCCCTCTGAAGTCTGTGCAACTATTACCCAGAGCAACGTTTTATCCACTACATTTAGACTGAGACAAAAGCTAATATTCCATGCCGGGGTTTACTGTATGGGTTTTATTAACACCTTCACAATCTTCAGTAGTACTTTAGAATTCTTCAGGTAAAATTAATCCTAAGTGAAATCAAGCATAATGAATTACCAGGCTGCCATCTAATTCTGTGACAGGAGACAAATTCTGTGGTGTAACGTGAAAGTACAGAGACATGTAACTGTAACAGAAAAAAGTAGCAGTAGCAAATACTGATGGGTACAAGAATTATCTGTTAACAATACTAATATATAAATCAAATAGAGATGACAAAGAAAGGATCCCAAGCACCGTGAGTCAAATCAGGAAAAAGGCTGTGCTTTGTATTGTACAATTAAGGACTCTAAATTGTTACCTTTTTGTTTCAGAATGTAGCTTACTTTTATATTTCATTAACTCTGTGAAATATGTGTGGAAGTGCCAAGAAATTGATTCCTTCCACTATGTTTATATGGTGTCATCGATCTAAGTAGGTACCACGTAAAGTGCCATCGATTTCAGTGGGGGTCAAGTTGAAACATCCAAGGGAAGAATCTGGTATTTTGGTTCTGTAGGAGCAAAACAACCACTAGATTAATTTGTTCACATGAACTTTTCTAAGTGAGTCACAGACTATTCCTGTAGGTACTGAGGCTTGAGATTTGTCTGTTTCAACAGCAGGGAGCCAGAGACACAAGAGTCTTGTGTTTATTGCTTTAGTGAGCAATAAATTAGCAAGAGCAAATATAATATTAACCTCCTTTAATTGCAGTTTCCTTGCCTGTTTGCTCTACTGTATATATTTAGTTGCACAGTCTCTGAGTGCTGTGGTGTTTCCAGTGTGATCACAAGTAAATGACTGTGCAGTTAATTTTCAGGCATCAGTGATGAATTTTCATCAGCCTTTAGTAAAAAAGATTTTGACTGTTTCAAAACATTAAAGCAAATACTTAAATTGATTCGTATCTGTTGTTCCCCCATCAACTCTTTCAGGCACTAATAAGAGGTTAGATTCCGACTACAGATGACTTACATCATTTAAGTATATTACCTAATCAGAAATGATCAGAGAAGACAATGGAGAGGGCACAGATAAAAATGCAAATGGAAACCTAGGAGTCTGATAAATGGGAAAAATGAGTGACTTGTCAGGTGGCACTCTACCAATACCTAGGGGAAAGTAGGGAGTACTTTACAACTGAGAATGGTGAATATTTGATGAAATGTAAATATAAGGTGCTGAAAGCTACAGTAGGTGGGGAATTCCTTGAGTTTTTACATATTATAAACTAGGTGCTGTCTGTAGACAGCTCATCACGATAATCAGCACTTAAACCTTGATCAGGTGGCTGTGCAATGCCAGTCTGCTTGAACTAATTCATCCTGTAGACTTATTTCCACTTTCTATTGTACAGTACTGCTGCACAAAATTAAATCACTGCTGTATTGTGTCTAGGACAGGGGGCAATTTATTTGTGACTGAAAGAACATAGTACCATCATGGCTGATTTCTGTGGGAGTTTCATGAAGTAGATTCTTTATCAGGATCAAGTTTGCCAGAGACATGACTTTCTGAAAATGCTTTTTGTAAATGTAAGGTGTGTATCACTTTCCACAGTAATTCTACAAGTAAAATTAATTGCTATGTAGCAAAGTGGTTTTATACTACTTGGCTGATCTTTAAACAAAAGTTACCATTTCAAAAACACTTAGTGAAACCATTAGCTTTCTTGCAGTGCATTCCAGTTCAGTAACTTTAATGAAGAGATGTGATGTATTCACATTTAAATTCTAATAAGGAAAATATTTTGTAGTCATCTCTGACTCCATAAGTTTGTTTTTTTCAGAGTTGTATTGCTTTACAGGAAGAAGTATCCATCATTCATACACACTATCCTAACCTAAAAAAAGATCTAATTTATACCTATTTCTGGAGGTCTCCCAGCCTGAGGATATTAGTGGGAAATGACTGGAAAATAGATTCTATGCTATTATACAACACAGTTTATAAAGCCACAAAAATAGCGCAAGATTTGCTTTTGCATATGTGTTACTGAATGTTGTGGTGGGTTGTTGTCTAGGTGGGTAATTATTCCTGCAGTGTTTGTTTAACTACGTAATATTTGAAGTTATCCTGTCTGGTACACATCACACAGCTGGCAGAGGGGGCTACAGCAGCAAGCATGAGGGTTTAATTGACTTTTATAGTCAATGACAGTTTATAGCTTGCTCTTGTCTTCATCCTTAAGCGCTACCGATCCACTGTAAACTAAGATCTATTGGGATATTTTTAAAGATGTTTAGTTTTCCACTAACCTATATTTTATTTGCATTGTTTAATTTTCTTTCCCAGAGATACTCTCATGATAAAAAGGATAAGGATGTTGTTACTGTATTTTTCTTAAGGTGAACATATTAAATTCTCCTGCCCATTAAAGGGCAGGTGCATATTTTTTTTCCCATATTAATTTACATACACTTCAGTTTGTGGGACAGAAATAGCAGTAATTTGGTGGGTAGCTACATTTTCTAAGCTTACATGAAGTGCTGTAAGGAGATCTGAGGGGAGAAGTCTTACCCTTTTAAGTGATTTTTAAAATATCAAGTATCATTTCAGTTATTTCTAATGGCTTGCTACTAGTAGTATCTCACAGTTACCAGTGTTCAGTGTGTTTGAGCACTATTAGAGATTTAAATGCAAGTTTTATGAAATACACTTGTTTAGAATTCAAGGATTTTATGGATATTATTCATAACATCTTCCACTTACAGAAAAAAGCCTTAAAATGCTTCTTTAATATATATTTAATGTTAGTAATACAATTTTATATTAAATAAGAATTGTTGTATTTTAGCATTTGTGTTTGTGTAGCTATGGGAAAGATGTTTATTCTACAAACCCTTAGGTCTGAGGTCTACAGCTTGGCTATTAAAACTTTCATTATGAGGAAACTTTCTATTTCTCAGCATATAACATATATATGGTTTTTTTGCAAAAGACAGAAGACTGGAAAAAGAATGCAAAAATAGATATTGCCAGATTAATGAATGCTTATTGGTAACTAAAATGAATTTGGTAAAGGAGTAATATAGATCTGTTTCATGCTATATGTTTTATAAAATAATTTTCTTAAAAAGCAAAACTTTGCTAACGTTTGAGATAGCCACAAGAGAGATCTTGGTTGGTATTCTAAAAGCAGACAAATCAAGCTTAAGTCATTTTTGTTATTATTTTTAACTGCAGGAAACTCCCATTGCTCCGTTTTGTGCTTGACATTGAACTGGGCAGGTGTGTCCACATAAGGTGTAACAGGGAGGATTTGCATGCTGGCTTGCTGAAGTGACAGAATTGTGCAAAATAACTGCAGTGGTCTGGCAAGCTTCAGGAAGCAGGTGGATCTGAGGTACCTATCTCCAAAATTACACTGCTGAAGCTGCTTGCTTGCCTGCTGTCTAACCCAGGAGGCACCTATGCTTTTGGTTTTTACCCACATTATTATTCACCAAGCTTCTCTTCTGTACATCTTGACACGTCTAGAGCTGTCTCACACTTGATAGATCTGGGTGGTATAGCCTATAACCCTTAGTAAATTTGGGATCCAGAAATTCTGTGTGTATATGTATGTTGAATGGGATAATTTGTATATGCATATTGGGAGGTATAAATTTACATACAGGAGAAGATGGTGACACTGATTTTGACCGAATACAGACAACAATGCTCATCTAGAAGGTTTAGAAAGTCTTTTTGTGTCCTCCTGTATTGTTACCTTTCTTTGCTTGCATTTCCAAATGCTGTTAATATTGAATGAGTATGATAAAATATGAACACAGTATCATATTAATCAGTAAGAGAGTCCTTTTTCCATAAATGTTTCTTTTTTATCACAAAAAAAGATAGTTTGAATCGAAGTATCTAAGGAATCTTGGAAGTTACATCAGGGAACTTTTCCTAAAAGGATACAGTTTTTGCAAAGTCAAGTGAAGAGACCAGAACAGTCAGCAGTCTGATAACTAGAATATTTACTTAGAACATTTGGAGCAGTGATTAGATTCTGGCCATGAAGATCATAAAGATGTGCCTGAACCAAGAGGAAGTAACTCTTCTGAGGTGATGTTTTCTTTCTCAAAAACTACAAATTACAGGACTAATTGAGAACAGTCAACATGGACTTTACAAGGATAAATCATACTGGATCAGACTGAATGTGGTGGGTTGATTCTGGCTGGCTGCCAAATGCCAACCAAAGCCATTCTGTCACACTCCCCACATCCCCCCTCAGCTGGACAGGGGAGACAAAATATGACAAAAGGCTCGGGGGTTGAAATAAGGACAGGGAAAGATCACTCATCAATTACCATCATGGGCAGAACAGACTTCACTTGGGGAAAAACAAAATTTAATTTATTACAAATTAAATCAGTGTAGAATAATGAGAGGTAAGTGAAATACTGTTTTTTATATATTTTTAAAAAAAATGTACAAAAGGTAGTTATTATATTCAGAAGAGGAGCTCTCTTAACCTGTGAGATATCAAAGACCAGGCCAGGGAGTCTAAAAAAGCTTTTGAGTTTTGCCCCAAGTGAGTATTTGTTGAAATGCCTTGAAAAATATGCCTTGAGTTTAGGTTTTGTAAGTTAATGCTTTCACTGAACATTTTTGAATCCAGTACTACTATTGTAGGTAGTCAATTAAAGGCATTAGTAACTGGAAAAGTCTAGAGAACCCATACTTAAAAAATCAAGAAACATTAATTTTGTGTCATAAGATAACCACAGTGCAAATAAAATGGGCCGATACTTGATCCACAGACAGTGACACTAATTAAAGGACTCGGGGAGATCATGTGCTGATTTCACATTTCTGGAAAATACTGGGAGTTGCATTTGAGAGAACACAAGGTATTATTTTAAAGTCTATATGCAAGATATAAACTGTTAAGGTAATGTTTTTAATTCGTATAGATTTTTTTATAGCTTATCTTATAATAAAGTTAGAATTAATTTACTCAGTCCGAGGATTTAAATGAACTAGAAGAAAATATTTTGTTCTTTTATAAAAACTAGAGAGGAAAATATTTAGAATTGTAGGACAGAGAAAGACAATTACTCTGGGCAAAATCAATGACACTATGCACAAGGGAGAGAGGGATACTCGCCATGAGGTAAGGGTTAGTAGAAATAAGCCTGTAGTGTGAAATTCAATCCTGTGCTAAGTACCAAAACAGACGTATCACATGAACCAATTAAGGATCATTTAAGACTGATGTACCTTTTCCTTAAATGTCTCTTAAATGTAAAACATCACTAGGTCCCATCAGTCAAATACTCACTTAAAGGTGACCAATAAAAGTAGTAGAAAAGCTTTTCCTTTAACTTACCTTTTCTTTTGATCAGGAAAAATCTTGCCAAAAAGCTTAAAAACAGGCTATGGGAACAGGAGGTTAAAAGGTAGTCTGTGTTTTACAAGTCCCTAGCTTGTATATAATTAAGAAATGCACTGAATTTTGCTCTGCAAGGCTGCAGTTCCTCATAGAACAGCTTGTGAATTAGTAAGAAAGGGTACTGATTGTTTGTGTGATCATTAATTAGCCGTTCTGCCTTTCCATATCATCATTTAACTTCATTAAGCTTAATGTTTATACATATACCATATTAATGATCTCACATACAGATAGGAGTAGAATACATAGTGATTAGTGAAGCAATAATCACATAAAATATTACCAATTTAATCAGTATTAATGTTAACTCCATCAATTTTCAGCATTACAGTAGAAACTGGATCATAACTGGAGATGTATTTTTAGAGATCATAAATTATTACCAGAAAAAATTATTTCCAGAGGATCAAAAACCCATGAAAATGCGTCTGTGGGTATTCTTTAACACAAAACCCCCCAGCCAACCCTCCTGCCAAAAACAAAACAGAAAAGAGGCTGAGTTTTTAGTGAGATCCATATGATAACTAGAAGTCTTGAAGTTCTCATTTATCTTAGTTCGTCTTTCATGACACCATGATGATATGACAGCGATGCTTCTCTTTTCTATGAGTTCTTTCAAATTTTTTTTGAGACAACTGAAATACAGACTGAAAGCTGATGAAAAGGCAACAAAGCTACTGAGATGCTCAGTAAGATCTTCATATAAAGCACTTCAAAGATTCAGAAGGTACAAACTGATGCTCCTTTGGATCATTTACCAGTTCATACCACTGAAATTCTCATCCTAGGGTGGTTTTGTTTTGGAAGAGCAGGAAGAAGTGGGAACACAACACAGTATTCAGAATAGTTGTGGGCGCATTTTCTGCATTGCACAGCTCAGTGAAATAAATGCATCATGTAATTAAGGACCAGTACATATACACCGTGTGATACCTGTGATACATTTAGAATGAATAAAAGAAAATATTTTATGCAGAAAATAGTTAGCCCGTGGAGTTTTCAATGGCAAAAAGACAGATAATGTGTCTGTGTAATGGGGCTGGGTAATTTATGCTTGCTGTGATAATACAGATGATCAAATCTTAGCTGTCAGAGAAACATGATTAAAAGGGAACACTTCTTTCTTTTTCTTACTGTCATATCATAGTCAGTTAGATGTTTTATGGGTGTATAAAGTATAGACAAAGTATGAGAGGACTCATTAGATGGACCAGTACTCTCTTCCTTGCTCTGCGAATAGCCAATTCAGAATGGACATTGTTGCCAAACTACAGAAAATATTTCTATTTTAAGAGTTGGTTTGGACAAGCAAAGCTGATAAATGTTAGAGCTGAAATAAAACTAGGGAGCAGAGCTAAGTGACCAGATAATATCTTACAACTTTTTTATTCATACAACAGCTGATTTATATCCTGTAGTTCCCACTGATTTCGATGGTTCCTTCTGATTTACATTACTATAAATAACAGTGAGATCAATTCTTACACAAATAGGCATTTTCAGCTGAGATTTTTCTGTCTCAATGTGATGTTGCACAGGTCCAAGCACTTACTTTCTCTTTTGTCACTTTTTGGTCAAGATATATTCTCTGTAAAAGGTTCTGGAAGAGTTCTGTCACATTTATACTTTCTAACTGAAGGCATCATTTACCAGAGTCTATATTCAGTGTCACACTCTTTAAAAGAATTACTCTTGGCATCACAGCCTAATGGTATTACAAATCCTGTCACAGTATCAATAGTGAAGTGGTGAGAGAGTTAGAAATGTTAGAATGGTGCTCCATAGTCATATAGCTTGGCAAAGAATAATCTGACTCTTCTCTTGCTCATACCAATGAAATGTTGTCAATCTCAACTATCCTGATTTATAGTCTGATTGGTAGACCACTGGAATCAATCTTCACCTGTCCAAGGGGAACAAAGAATTCCAATTTAAGTGCTCCACAGTGTTCTAAATAAGAAGAAACTTGAACTTAGTGTGTAAACAGCTCAGCAGTATCATCACTTGTTTCAGATTTAACAAGGAAGTAAATCACCGTAGCAAAATATTCTTGTGTATAAATTGTAAAGCAAGATCATGTAATCCAGCAGACTCCACATGGGCTTTTGTACATCTAGTATGTTCTGTCAGACAGCCACCTAAGAAAGCATCAAGCAGTGTCACATTTGACCGTATCAGACTACAGACTGCATCTTGCCTGTCACATAGCTCTACCAGATAATTGGATAAGTCATGACAGAGAGAAGTATTTATTTGGTTCTTTCTACACATTTCTGAAAACTAAGTAAGAGAATTTCCCACACAGCAATAGCCTAGAAGCTTTACAGAATTTCCTAAAATTAAATGATGCACATGAAAACCTCATGGTCTTAGTAAAACCAAATGTGTTTAGTATAACAGACTTGGCTATGATTACCAGAATTGTTAGCAATTTCAGTCTATTCTGTTATATGATTAGTTGGATTTAAATTTTAAGTCTTAGAAAAGGGCATAAGCTCACTGTGAGAATAATTGTCTGTTGTCATCCACTTTGGTGATAGGACAAGAATTTTTCTGCATTGCTGATATAGGAAAAAAAAAAATCAGTAGGAATGAGTAAGCATAGCTAAAATGGAAGAAATTTGAATATATTCAAACCCTTCAGTCACTTCTGATTTTTATAGTCAGTTTCTTTAAGTAGACTGTTTTAAATGTTTAGTAAGAAAAAAGTAAAAGCACTGATGGAAATAAACCCTCTTAAAGCAGTTTTATTATGCAGATGCACTTAGTTTTCCTTCTGTAAAACCATCAGAAAACTTAGTGGCTCCCTAAGGTATATGTATATATTCTTTGATTAATTTTCTTGTGTCATGCTTGATTGTCCATGTGTCACACAATTCCAAAGAATGTGTGCAGTGGGAGCAATCACTTCTCCTATATAACTGTAATATGGTTTCATATATAATCATGAACAATTTACATACTTTAAATCTGTACAGGAACAACCATATTTAATGCAGTCCTTCAGTGAAAAGATTCTTGTCAATCTTCTTGTGGGAAGATGGCTGTCTACAAAGCAAGCATTTGGTCTGTATATAAGGAAGAGGTAGGCTCCTTTATTAGTGTAACATGTTTCAGGGAATTAGATTATCATTTTTGGTAAAGGATATACAAAGGAAAAGCAAGAATCTTCACCAGTTGTTATGCTATCGACGTTATGTTATGTTATCGACAAATTTCATTGACGATCTGTGACCATTATGTATGAAAATACATGGTAATTACTGCTCACTTTTACACTAATGTTGGGATTCTGGTGTCCTTGGAATTTGTTCTTAGGACTGGAGTGAGCACGGGCCATTTCATTCATGTTGCTACACATGGGTCCCTCTCTCTTAGAATCTTTTGCAGTGTCTATTCTGTCCTACTGTTACTTGGCCTGCCCTTCTCTGCCCTCAGTGCAATCTCATTCTTCTCAGTTGTGCAGGATCCATAGGCTTCTCTTGCAGCATCTGTTGTCTTGACCACTCAGCCTCTCTCTCTCTTGCACTCTACTGCCCATTTCCAGTTTCTCTCAATTCTGTCTCCAGTCTCTTTGCATATACTTCTCCCAGTTTATGTCCATAGAAACCTTTTTATCCCTCTTTAATGAAATGGGATAGCTTGTTCTCTCTTTCCGGAAATGTCTGAACTTTTCTGAAATTTTTCTAATTTTTTTTTTTTTCATGGAATTTTCCAGAATCAGCCTGAGAATCTTAGAAATTTCCCAGAAACTTTCAATCTAACTGCTTCCTGTTTCGTAAAGCTATGAGCAATTGAGAATATGATTTTATGACAGTAATCATTAAAAACCTTAACAACCTTTTAGCCTTGCCTTTTCAGCTGTGCCCAGTAACATTTTTGGCTCATTATTATGCCTTCTTATGGCATTAATTCACAATGTGATTTCCCTAAAATAGCCTGTTCTTTTTACCATGAAAGTTAGTGCCGTCATCACTGATAGCCATCGTTTGCTGTGCTTGAACAATATTCACAAAGATCACCGATACCAAAATATAGATTTTGTACATCCAAATTTAAACAAAGTTTTGTAGACAGAGAATGTGTAAATGGAGGGCTGAGTGGAAATAACACTTTTTATTACTATAAATATATCCTTTTTTCTTTAAAAACAGGAGGGGGAAAATAAGTTCTTTGGTGCTAATTCTATTATTAATGAATTTTTAGGGTCATGAATTAACATTACTAGAAAGTGTGAAGAGTGAAGTTTCACTTTGACACTGTACATTAAGATTTAATGACCTAGACTTATTTACACCTAAATGAGTTTTTTAATGGTCTAATTAACAAAATGTATCAGTTTGCCTCTTTAAACTAAGCTGTTCTGAGGTAGTATCTTTTAGTAATTTCAAATCTTTAATAAAAGATAAAAAGCCTTCCATTATTTTGAGTACTTTTCTAACAAGCCACTTCATCTTAACACATTACTGCTGCCTCAAAAAAATGGAATTTACCTTCAGGATACAATCAAATCAGGATCAATTAATTTTAAATTAAAATTCAGAGGAATTTGAGCATTTTGTGTAGAGAAAGGTAAAGAAATGTTTAGATCTTGATAAAATCCTGTACGCGAAATTCTAGGTCTGAGAAACTGCTGTTTTCACAAGAGGGTCCTGCTTATCCTGTTGAAGTACAAATGTTTGTGAAATGAGTAGTGTGGTCTTCCCAGCAGTGAGAAGAATAAGCCCTCTGTTTCTCTTGGCTGCTGAGTCAGACTTGATCCATGGTGGGTTAAGTCTAGTTCTATGGGTCTGATTTTATTACGAACTCTAATTATGAAATAATTTTCATTGATTTTTAAGCATTCTTCCCAGCTGTGTTAACTAGAATTCAGTTTATATCATAAAAAGACAATATATTAATTATCTGAATTTTATTATCTTTTGTCTGGAGGTTTCCGAGTACCTCTTACAGAAAAAAAAGTTCCCTTTTTTTAAGAAACAGGAAGCTGGGATATAGAATGATTCAGGACTTGCCCAAGATCACAGAGAAAACTGAGTGAGAGGCCTCTTCGATCTTGGCTAATTCTTAACGCTGTGACACAGGCTGACATTTCTGACGTGCAGTGGTAACTTATGTAAGTGGCAAACTTAAAGTACAAGAGGACCCCCACTGGGTTCCATGGGTCTGCCTGTATGATTCAAGTTGAGCATTCAGATAAGGTATTTGCAGGATTCAGGCTTTACATATGGTGGAGAATGGAGCTTTATATAAACTTTAAATAGATTCCCAATCCTTTGTGCTTCCCATTGTCCTGTGTTGCCTCTCACTCTGAAATAGGGCATATCAGACAGCCAGGATAACTGAGCAGACAACTGGAAGGGAGAAGGCTGTCTCCTATGAAATAAAATATCTAAAGCCTGACCCCCCAAATCATACGCTTCGGTTTCAATAACTTCCATGGCTTTGATATCAATCCTGTGATTCTATTTTGGTTTGTCTTCTGATTTTTGAACTCCTGGGGTTGGCTGCACTGACATCATCTCTAAATTCAGTGGGGAGAGAGAAAGAAAAGCAAGCATTGTTAGGCTGAAGGAGCCTGAACAGCAGCAGCTGCTGATCTGCTCAGTCAACACTGTCTATTTTATCACATGGCTTCAGATCGAAGGTTTCTCAACTGTATTTTTAGTGCATTAAGTAAAAGCTTATTTGTTTTTTGACTGAGGTGATTATACCCTTGGTAAGGTGCTACTGTTTGTTCTGCAAAATAATAAAGACTGTTAATGTTGTGATAAACTTGGGGGTACAAAACGAGCGTCACTCAAACCTCTATTATATTGTATTCACAAACAGATTGTTCAGAAAACAGATCTGCATCTCTGAAGTCATTATTATCTCTGCTTTAATGTGCATTGCATCAGTTACAAAAGATAAAAGATGTTACCTGAATCTTTTGTTAGGGCTGGGGAGCTATGCAATTTAAGTAAATAAAAGCATAGAACATAGGAAGATCAGAACAGGGGATGCATCTGTTTATGAGCTCTACCTCAGGAGTATTTTTGATCTCGATCCCTTAGAGAAAGGATTTGTAGCAAGAAATACAGTATGTTAAGGGAATTCCCTGTCATCTAAATAGCCCCTGCACTGGAGGCCATGAAGTATTGTAGACTGTAATTAATCCTTCAGCTTACCATCAGTGGTAGGTCAGTAGTTGTGTAGTGACAGACTGGTGAATCCGGGCAGCTTCTGAACCCACCACTTGTAACTTGTTCCTAGACCGTTCTATAGTAAAAACCGACAGCTACAACAGAGCTGTGGCTGTGTCTACACAGCGTTGTGCAATATCCCATTGAGATACCAGTGAGTGAGTGCTGAGTGAGCACTAGAAGCCATCTAGCAGCCATAGCACGGTGCTCTGTTTGGGTTTATTACTCTGATAGGAACAATATGTCAATACTGCAATTCTACTTTTAGCACCAAGCGAATTGAGAAATATCGGTGTGTAACACAGCATGATGCTATGCAGACATGTACCTGGTGAAATGGGAACAGAGGGGAAAGACTGGCTCCGATTAGTCAGTAGCAGATTTCATTTTATTTCAGCTGGTTCAGGATTGCACCCATGTTTTTTTTACTGGCTTTTACTCTTCATATGGGTCTATCCCACAGCTGGTATTGTCACTGCCTGTTCATTGCAATTCTTAATTCTTCATCCAAGTTGGTTTGCAACTGTTATAAACTAAAGAATAAAAGACAAATCTCTACAACTGCCTTGCCAGTTTAGACAAAAAGGCCTTTAGGAACAAAGACTGCTTTTTACTGTCTGTTGCTATAGTGCCTATCACAATAGGGGCCTGGGTCTTGGTTGGAGTTAATGCAGTGTCCTCTTTGTAGTAATAAATGTTCCTGAGGAGGTAGAAAAATACAACGGCTACTCTGTACTGCAGTCATGCACCATAACAGCATAAAATAATTTGACATACAGACAAGTCACATTGCTATGCAAATCCTTGTTACACCTTGCTATGTAAAAACTTCTCAGGTACTAAAAATAATCCTTCGTGTCACCCAAATGTTTTTACAGACCCTGAAGGTCTCTTTCACATATCCACAAATACCATTCTCTCTAATGTAGCCCTGAACACAGGGAAATGCAGACGCACGAGATGAAATGTGGAAAATATTTAACAGGACAAGAGCCACAAGATGGAATGTGAGCTAGAAACTCTGTTAATGCTGTAACGTGGATTTAAATAAGTAGGAAATTATCTGCTGAGATGGAATTTGGCAAGAAGGCTAAACTCAGTGTTCCCTCATGTCAACCAAAATGGGCCGTGTCCATTTGAATAGTATCCCTCCAGATGAAAATAGGCAGAAGGTTTCCAGTAAGCAGTGCTTTGTTAGAAAATGCAGACTTACCAAAACCAGAAATATCTCCCAGGATATTTTTGGGTCTTTGGTGTTTTTTGTTGTGGTGTTTTATTTTTCCTACTTCTTCCCTTTCAAACCCCCTACCAAAACACAACCAGATCTCCATTATTCATTGCTCTACAGCAGACCTTATGTGTGGCCTTCCTTTGACTTCAGGGCACCTAGCAGGCTTTCTGCAGCTCCACTAGGAGCTGAACCCAGAGTTCACATGTCTTCCAGATGTGTCTGGTGTAGCTGGAAACCCTGAATTTCTGAGGTTTCTGACCCGAGTGGGGGCTCCTACAGTTTGGACTCCTCTCTTCACAACAAAGAATTTGGGTACCTTAACTACTGCCACATCGCTGCCCTGTGGAGGTAGAAGCCTGGAGCCCTAGGAGAGCTTGCCCAGCAGTGGCTCATTGTTTTGCACCCTGTCTTGGGTTCAGCTAGGATAGGGTTAATTTGCACAAGCAGCTGGGGGGGCCACAGCCAGGATAAAGAATGGAACCAGCCAATGGTATGTTCAATGCCATACTGACCTCATATCCGCTCTATAGGGAGAGGGTTGGCCTGGGGCTCATGTTTTCATCCTGGGGCTTCAGCTGCGGCTGGAGCAGGGACAGCAGCTCGGGTGCTGGTAGACCCTTGTGGTTTACATCACTTTATTAGAGTAGAATACCAGGTTGGAACGGACCTCAAGGATCGCCTAGTCCAACCTTTTAACGTAAACTCTCTATATATATGTAGTTTAAATGAGATAGCCCAGCACCATGTAAAGCTGAGTCTTAAAACTGTCCAGTGTAGGGGAATCCACCACTTCCCTTGGGAGATTATTTGGTTGTCTAACTGTTCTCATGCTGAAAAATTTTCTTGTAGAGTCCAATCAGAATCTCTCTAGGAACAACTTGTACCTATTAGCCCTTGTCTTTCCTATGTGACTCCTTGTAAAAAAGGAGTCTGCATCTTCTTGGTAGCCACCCTTTATGTACTATTACTTGGTAATAAGGTCTCCCCCCTGAGCCTTCTCTTCTCAAGACTTAACAAACACAGTCTTCTCAGCCTTTCTCTATATGGCAGGTCTTACAGTCCTCTTATAGTCTTCGTGGCCCTTCTCTGGACCCTTTCCAGCCTGACTGCATCTCTACTGTATAGAGGGGACCAAACTGAATGCAGTACTCGAGGTGTGGTCTGACCTGCACTGAGTAGAATGAGATAATGACTTCTTTATCTCTGCTGGTGATGCCCTTAATGCAACCCAGCATCCTTTTGGCTTTCTTTGTCACTGCAGCACACTGTTCACTCATGTTGAGCTTGTTGCCCACCAAGACTCTGAGGTCCCTTTCTTGGAGGGTGGCTCTCCCTTCTGGAGTGTTAACTTCCTCACTCATTTTGGTGTCATCTGCAAACTTCCATCAGGGTGCTCTTGATCCCAATATCCAAATCACTTATGAAGATGTTAAACAGCATTGGGCCTGATACTGAACCCTGGGGGACCCTGCTTGTGACTGGTTGCCAGTTTGAGAAAGAATTATTGACTACTACCCTCTGGGCAAGGCCTGTCAGCCCATTCCCCAGCCACTGTGCACACCACTTCTCTAGGTCATAACATTACAGTTTCTCAAGGAGGAGGCTGTGGGGCACTATGTCAGAAGCCTTGGAGAAGTCCAGGTAGACCATGTCCACCACTCACCCTGCATCAACCGAGCAGTTTACTTTGTTTTAGAAGGCAATCAGATTTGTCACAACAGATTTGCCCCTGGTGAATCCATGTTGGCTTTCCCAATCAGATGCTTTATTACTGTTTTCATTATTACATTTCATTATTGTTGTCATCATTACTATTGTTTCTTCTCCCTTTGAGCTGTTGTATTAAACTGTCATAATCTCAACCCACGGGGTTTCACCTTTTTTCTGATGATTCTCCTTCCCATCCCACAGGAGGGGGTGTGGGGGAGTAGTGGGCAAGTGGCTGTGTGGCGTTTAGCTGCCAGCAGAGGATAAACCATGACACACCCTCAGCACTGGGCGCTGTGATTGCCAAGAATGCTGGCCAAAGTGTGGATGTCCATATTTCTGAGGTTCCTACTCCATCGGTAGGCACAACTTGCTCTACAGTACCTGTGAATGCAAATGAATTTGTCACTCACCTAGGAAGAGTACCGAGTATTGGATATTTAACCTTAGCCCCCTGGCTCTGGTCGGACTACTCCTGTGTGGCAAAATGTTTGCCAGATCAGAACTGGAGAAAGCTGTGGCTAGGATCAGAAGCTGTCAGTTCCCAGAATCAGAAAATTCACAAAAGGACAGTAAAGGCATTATTCAAGGCAGTGCAATGAAATTTCTCCACCAACTGTTTTGCAAAAATGATATTAATAAACAGTTAATCTGGGAATTATTCCAGCGGATCATGCACAAGGACATCAAAAAGAAGTGGTGCTGGCATCGTTTTATGAATAACAAGTGAGATGTCAACACTATGCAGTAATTTGAACATGCTGGTGCCTAACAAGAGAGGAAAGGTGTATGCTGGGGAAAAGAGAGAGAAAAAAGGAAAATCTGAGATGGTATTTGTTTAAAGAAAGAAAACCATCATACGGTGTTGTTTTTTTTTTTTTTTAAATGAGTCTAAAACCGCTTTCTCCAGCTGCATACAAATGGGAGAGCATCTCACATATTAAAATGGAACTGGGACTTTGAAATACTTCACTCAATATGCAGAAAATGATACTGGATGTTGACAGCTTTTCCCCACAAAGATGACAGCTGTGGGGGTCCTTTTATTAGATAGCATAAAAAAAAGTCCTAAAGTGAAGTTTTCCCCTGTAAGTAGGCAAATGTTCAATAAAACAATCAAGTGCTGGTTTTATTTTGCTGTACAGTATGGAGTTTGGTACATTTCCTGCAAACAATACACAAAACAAATCCATTTTAAGTCTGTGGGAAGTATTCACATATGACAAATTGTGATTTCTGTGTAGATGTGCTGAGCTGGTAATGTCTGTGCTCTCCAGAGCCTATGAATCATCTGACAGCACCAGTATGGTATTAATGTAGAACAATATTTTCCTTTTCCATTCTGGAATATCCTGAACTTTCTAGAAACAGGAAGTCTTCCATGTAATTAGAGATGGTACCCTGTGAAACCACAAACCCTTCCTCAAAATCTAGTTCCATATGTGAACTATACGTACTCCATGTGTGAGCTATACATATTGCCCTTGTTCTTACACATGTGCACAATAGAGAGCTAAATTCTGGACTCAAACACCCAGAATTATGTGCTAGTTTTTAGCTAACTTAAAGTGGCATTATCCCCATCTCTTCACATCTGGGATCGGTCTGGGGGCTGCCCCTAAGGCTGTGGTCATTGGGTTTAGATGCAAAGTGACTGTTGTGGAAGTACTTTGGCTCAGGAACTGCTTCCTCCATGTCCCAGTCAGCTGATGCTGAAAAAAATTCATTCTGAAGTAGTTCTTCAGGGATTTTTTGAGTCTTCTGCAAGAACAGAGGGAAGTGTTGGGGAAAAAATAGTTTATACTGCTGAAATTGATGGTTGTGTCTTTCACAAAATAATTATGATCACTGGATGAGTTAATATGCAAACAACAGAGTTAACTGGGATATTAAAGAACATCAGCAAACATATACAGTATAAATTTGACAGCTGATAGACAGAGTTAAAAATCATCCTGTCGGATTTTTAATTTCCATTTCCATTCAAAAGATGACTTCCCAGAGATGAGGTACTGCTCCAAGAAACAGCTGCAATTTTCCCGTGCTTTACCTCTCACAGGTTCAAGAAGAGCCTTTGTATTTTTGGGAATGGAATGCTTCTTCCCTAAAATTTCATCTATTATCTGTCTTGGGTTTTCCTCTCATAGATGCTTTCAGTCAAACCAGAGATTTCTTTGTTGTCTTTCTGTGTTTGCTCGCAGAGCTACAGTTAAACACCAATAACAGCTTGGATAGGTGGCAATGCAATGCCAATCCTGTTTAACCCTCTTCAAATCTTGATAATGTATGTCTTAATCATAGTGACTGTTACCACATGAAAACCCAAATGTGTCCAATATAGATGCTGTATACGGTTTTAAATTATTGCCATTTAAGAAAAGGACTGATGAAAGTACTTAGAGTGCTCTGTAAACCTCTGCAGAGACACAGGAATGCATGAAATAGTGCAAGGTGAGTTATACCTGCAGCTAGTTCTCATTTTAAAATCCTTGCATAGTTTTGAAAATTCATCCCATTTTATTTCTTTAAAAATGTGTACTTCATTCCTCACTTTCTATAGTGGTAAAAATGAGAGGCTAAAATAATTTTCATGGCTTCTCATTTGACAGGTTATTCCACTGGCACATTCTTTACCTCTTGTGAAATACAAAGACCCTTTGAAGCTTACCCCTTTCTCCCTAACTAGCTGACTTTTTTGTCTGACCTCCATCAGCTCTTAATCAAGTGATACTCACTACATTAATGAGCCAATACTGCATTTTCTGTCAAATCTCTCCTAACCTCTTTTACCACGTCTACACAAGGCCCAGATCTTCACCTGTATCTCAGCAAGATTCAAACTGCAGTTGCTCCTCCCTGATTAACCTTCCTCTATTCATCTTCTATATCCATAAAAGTAACCAAGGTGAGACAATTTACTGCCACTTTATTGACTCATGCTATATTCCCACTGGGATTTCAGTGCCACCATGGGGCTTCTCAGTGCTAGGATATCATAAATGTTTCATTATGTAAATATAGAGAAGGAAGAGAGCACGTAGGAGTCAGGTTGTCTACAAATGTTGAGTAATGGGACTGGAAGAAATGCTGCAAAGTCACTGTAAGCTGAAAGCTTACATTAACATCTCTATTCTATAATTACACAGTATACTCAACGGTTGTTAGCTTTGACGGGTGTTGCACAGTAAAGATGCATTAGAGTAATTATATTGTAATGACAGAAGATCATGAGTTAAAGATGTTGCGGATCCTGTTAGTATACACATCTGAAATTGTTTGGAGCTGATGTGGGAGGTGTATCCACATGGAATTTGATAGCACTGATATTGTAATTAAAGCTGAGGAGAGGGGGTTTGTACTTATTTCCTGCTGCTGTCTGTGAATATTAATTAGCTCATGTAACCACCTGACCCTAGCAATAATCGGCTCTGTTAGAGCAGGAGGGAAAATGTGAATTGCCCACTAAATATTTATTAAGAAAGCAGAGATGAAAACAGCCCAGTTGTGATAAAGAATAGAGGCTCCTGGAAGCCCAAGAGCCTGCTCCCTGGTGGAAAGAAGAGCAGAATCTTTCCAGTTTCCTCTGGCCTCTGCTTCCTGGCAGACAAGGACATTTCTGGCACCACACAGATGATAGAAACACACCTGGCTTGGCAGACAAATGAGTAAGAGAATCACAGATCTATGGAGATCTCAGATTTCTGAAGACAGATGAGACTTTCTTTTTTCCTGCTTGCCTTGGTCCGTGCATAGGCTGTAGAAAGGAGAGATGACTTCAGAAGGCCAAAAATGTAGGTCTGAGCTGAAGAGCTTCTCTAAGTCTGGAGACCCTGGGTAGACATTTGTTACTCTTTCCGAGGGCTTCAGCATCACCCTCAAAGAGAAGGGAAATGATTACTTCATTATTTGCAAAGATGGGATGAAAAATTACATGGGGAAACCCTGCATCTTGTGCTGGGGAAACTCCTAAGAATTAACCTAAACAAAACTACAGTTCTGGCCCTAAGTCCTAGGCTGCCTGGCACTTGTCTTTGCCTGGCACAGCAATCCGTTTCACCATTTGCACTACTAGTGTAGTGTGAGCTTTGGGAATACCCAGAAAATTGTGTTCAGGGGCAAAATTTGAATGTGTGCTTTATAAGGTGGCTAGTAAAAGACATGAAGACAATTAAGATTACTCTCTATCTGAAGCATAAGTAGGTACCTCTGTTTCTCTCCCCATCCTGGTCTTGTTTGCTGCAGCAGCAGCCTTTCTAATGGTTCCCTGATAAAGCTCATTAGAGACTTCATATTTTGTCCTTCTCATATCTCCCTCATCTCTTCCTATCCCAGTCCCCTCCCCAGTCATTCGATCACCTATGATGTACAGTCTTTGGAGTCTGTGTGGAAAGACAAGCCACGTTAAGAAAATGGTGTGTTCCTAATCACTTCAGGGTTGGTGAGGCTGTAATTCTCAGAAAAGGTGGTAGAGCACGATGCTGCTCTACACTGGTCTCTGGTTGCTGCTCTGCTGGAGATCCCTGAGTAACAATAGCACTGCAAGTCTTCTTTCTTCTTTCCTGACAGCATCACAGTACCTGTATCTTAATCAGTCAGTGTGAGACAGTGTCACAGGTTCTGAACGCTCCTCTAAGCAAAGCACAGCACAAATACCTCCCTGCTGCTTGTAGCTTAGGTTACCATTACTAGGCTGAGCTGCCTGATGTAATGCTTAAATGCTCCAGACAGGCTGAAATCTTCAGAAGTGTGGGCAGCAACGTGCATTCAGACCAAGACATTCCTCAGCCCTGGGCCAGGCAGTTTTTTGCACTCTCAGGACTGAGAGTTGAAGGTTGCCACTGCTGCTGCCCAGCTAGTAAGAGCGCAGACGGGAGGCAGACTGCTGCCAGAAGTGACCAAAGGAAAAGGTTTTTGTTGTGGTCATTAATATAATTTTAGTCACGTATGTTACAGTGGAGGAGGAATGTATGTATGTTTTGTATTAAAATATTGCGTGCCTCCTGGGCTGTCTGATTTGTAACTTTTGTGACTGGCGTGATTTAAATCAGAAAGGATGAAGGGGGAGACCTACCCAGAATGAAATGGTGACATAAATAAGAGTTTTAGGGGAAACAATGGAATAGCTGACTATAGGGAATTATTGTAGCTCCATCAAAGTTAGAGTGTTTTCCTGTTCCCAGCAGTAAGTCTAGCATCAAAGGGAATCCTAAACCTGAAGCCCTTGGAAGGAAGTGGGTTATCAGCAGATACAAACTGATTCATGTAGAGAACAAAGAGGACATTTCGTGAGTGGGACAGCCTGGCTTTTCCCAGCTTGGTGACGGCACTCTCATCACTGAGCGCAGAGAGGTTAAGCTTGGGCTTTTAGGCCTTTCGCTGCGTTAACACATTTTTCTCTAGGCCTTGTACCTCAAGGTATGAATAAATGAGGCTTTATTTTTTAAAACATTATATAAGTTACATCTCTTCAGAAGATCCTGCTGGGACATTTTCAAGTTCCGTAAGCAAGTTAGACCTGTGGCTTTAGCACAGCAGTCTGGTGAGCCACGTTCACCTGCAGGCTCTGAATATTTACAGCAGCTTTATTAAACTTTGGGTGTTTAAGTGCTTTACAGATTAAGGGCCACCAATGATAAACTTCAGCAACTTGATTTTCTGTTCATTGTTTACTACTTTATGGACCCTCTTGATGCTGTACAGGCCTTTGTTGTGTGTAGAAGAGAAATAATTGATTACTTGGAGCTACCCTGCTAGTAACAGCACAGACAGGACACAGAGCTGCTGCTGTAAAGAGAGAAGGTCGCTGCTGCTGTGGTTGATATAATTTCAGCTATGTAGGCAATAAAGAATGAAGAATAGCCTGGAAATGCAAAGGACAAATGATGGCTTTACACTAGGTGTTCCAATTTGTTTGGGTCAGTCTTCCTCCAAACAGTGGCCCTTCACATGCAGAGGAAGGTATTTAGGGTGCTACTTTTGTCTCAGATTTTCATCAAGGGCATTCCTTCTCTCTCCCTTTCAAACCCCCTCAGGTGAGGAGTGTGCTTCAGTGTAGAGGCACATCCTCTGTGCCATGGTCCATTGCTCACAAAGATGTACCTCTCTCTTCCTGCTAGATGATACAATGGCAACTCTTAAGATGTCTCCAGCAAAACATGTACAAAAATGGATGCAGAAATCAGTGGCACCTTTTTTTACAAGCAGGCAGACATTCACCCATTTGAGCTGTTGTAGGATTGAGACCTTATTTAGAAACAAGATACTCAATAAAAATAGTGTGTTCAGTTTTCATTTTTGAAATCTTACACAGATTGTAATTTTTTTTGAAATGAGAATACAGAAATGCTCAATACTGCATATTCAGATGCATCAGCTTTAGTAAAGTGTTAGGAGTTTATGAGGCTACCTTATAATTCATTTCATCTGCCCAGAAGTAAAAAGAGTGGTGTTTCAGGGGCTGATTGCAGAGGTCATAGCCTCCTGCACACAATATATTGAACAATTCCATCATTCCTGCCTTCAAAGTGAATTTAGACTGACATAGCAGAATAGAAAAAAAAAATGCTTAATAAACGAAGGGTTTTATTGCACACACACACAGTCTCATAGGTATGCATTCAGCAAAGAGTGGGCATGACTCTATAATAGGTACACTAAAAAAAGCAATCTGCTTGTATTAATATCCCCTTTCACCACACTGAGTAAAAAACCCCTTTTCAGTTATTTTACTCTCCATCAGCTTTACATTTCTTTGACTATAGTGTTATCTTAGTAAAGAAACCTTGTTATGCAAAGTGATAAATATGAAATTTAAAAGAATAAATCTTTTATGGGTGGTAGTAGATGCAGTGCACTGAGCCAAGTGAGGGATTCTTGAGACGTTGCCCTGGCAAGCACTGGCCTGTGTGTGTCCTCTGGAGAGGAGAGAAACTTTCCGTTGTGCTGCCCCTCCAGCCTCCTCAAGAGCAGTGAAAGCAAGTGCTTAGAGGGCCAGCTCATCAGCCCAGATGCTGAATCAGCCCAATAATTTTTAACTACAGGAGAAAAATGGCTCACACAAGAGGATTTTCTCCTTGAAGAGAACTTCAGCCTGTTTTAATCAGAGATGGAAATTTCTGAGGTATTCTGGAGTTCTTTTACAGCTCTTAGCAGTTTAGTGCCATAAAAAACGGAAATCATGGTCATGCACTTTTCACCTTAGACATAACCATTAGCTGACCCTTTGATGCGATGAGATTTGTAAGGAAAATCCCTCAGACTTTTCATCCCCTTGAAAAGATCCATAGCAAAATCATTTGATAAATCATTCCCAGTCTTCAGCACCCTCTCTTTTGCAGTACCCCCTATGAGAAAGAAGCTTTAGCATCCCTAGTTTCCAAGCTGAGCAACAGGAGACTTAGACCAAATCTTTCAGGACATCAGAATGCCTCAAACCATTTGAGACCCTAGGCCCAACTGACTGTCTAGAAACTAGTACGAAGGATGGGAAGCAAAGCCTTAAATCCAGTGCCTTCACACTTTAAATGTTATAAACACAGCACCATCCTTCTCCTACAGAGAAGTTTCTCAATGTAAGTAATTCTTCATTACCAACACTTGTTTGCAAATTGCTTTTGCTTTGCAGTCTGTTATGTTGCAGAGCCACTGCTACCTTTTCAGCTCTCTGTTGCCAGTTGTATTTTACTTCTGTTGTTCCGTTACTGTCAGGCTCCAAGCTATTTATGAGTCACTGAAATGTGAAATTTTGGTCTCGTTCAGGTTTCAGCTAACCCTGCTGCTTAGATGCGGGAATATCACATTTAACATACAGAGAGGTTTATTTAAAAACCAATTGTGAATTACACTGAGGAATCTTCCATAAACCATGACAATAAATAATGGGATAGGAAAGTCGCCAGGCTTTCCTGTGGACAAATCCCCATTGATATATTAAGGTAGCCAGAATGTACATATGGCAGGCCACAGTTATCAAAAAGTAATACATATGGCAAATAGTTTTGGTTGGATCTTTCAAGTTAAATTAACCTGCACCATGATTTTGAGTAACTGTATCCAGGATGAAGTCTTCCTCCCTAGATGAGAAATTTCATCTCTGCTCGTTAATAGCTTGTTCCCACACTGGGCAGAACTCTCCTTAAAGTAGAGCAGAAGGGAATAGTAATATTGTCAGACTCCTAAATTAATAAAGCTCTCTCCTGATCTAAAGGAGCCCAACCGTTTACTTGCTGCAGTGAGATGCTGCACATCTTTAAGTTACAGAGATGCACAATGGGAAAATTTGTCCCTTTGCCTCAGCCGCACATCTGATGGCCCTTAGGCAGAAGGCAGGTTTGAAAGGCATCTAACCAGTAGCTGCACACAGTGTGTGGTTCTTCAGGTAGCGCAAGGTTCAGCAGCCAAGTAAAAAAAAAAAAAAATGCATCACGCTTTTACTCCGTGCCTCTGGCAACATCTGCTTGTGTGACAAAGTGAAAGCTCAGTAGTTCTTCACTTCAAAAACTAGTTTGATGTCTGACTTATATTCAGAGTGCTTGGTAACTCTGTGCTTGGCACTTACCTGTTTTAATCTCTCACAGTGCAAGCAACTTGATAATGATAACAAAAGATTGACAGAGGATGTAGCAAGCTTAACATACCCTTCTGATTCTTCTACCACAGAGTGAGTGATAGATGCTTCAGGAAGAAAAGAATTCCCCCAGTGGCTTCATTGTTTTCCAGGCATCTTTATAGATTAATTTTTCCAATGGTAAAATCATTACAAAGTAGAAATGCATCTCTCCAAGAGCTAACTTGAAAACCTAGTCTAGCATAAGGAGCTGTAATACAGTAATGAATCCTATAGGCAAACTAGAACTTCTTGTGACTGGCTTTGTAAGGTGAAGACATGGGAGAAAACGTTGCATTAGGAGAGTTAAGCCAGAGTGTTATTTTTAACTGCTTTATCATTTGAGATGTTACAAAACCAAGGTCTCTCCAAAAGCTAGAGCCCAAATTCTAAAATGAAAAGCCCTTGAACTTGTGAGTTCTCATCTATATTGTGTTTTTGGAAATGAAAAGGCAGTGCTGAGAACATTCTGTGTGTGGGTATCTCTGATACTTAAATCTCAAACTGGATTCAAACTTTGCCTCTCGATGGCAGCTTCAGTATTTGCTGCTCCCATTCCTTCCGAGATTGTTTCAGGGTACATAATCCCCGCTATGTGATGAAAGAGGCTGTGGCTATGTAAGAAGAAGGTCCCTTCCCAGTCACGCTGCAGCTACAACAGGCCCTCTAATGAGCAATAAAGTAATACTAAAACATGGTGCCACCAGAGAAAAGTAGTGGGAATCCAGGCTGATACTGTCCCCTGAGGTGGCTTATCAGGAATTTGTGTATGTGAAAATAGAACAAAATCAAGCCTATTTAAAAAGAAAATTCAAAACTTGCTATTGGGACGTAAGGGGGTGAGGGAATATCATAGTAAAAAAAAAATTAAAAAAATTTTTAAAATAAAATAAATAAATACATTTTAAAAGCTACTTTCATTTCCAGCATGACAGAGAGGAAATAGCCAAGTTACAGATTCAGGGTGAGAGTTCAGCAAGCAAACAGAAAGCTACACAAAGTATTGAAAATTAGAGACACTTGAAATAAATACCAGTTATGTGGCAATTTGAATCACAGAATGGTGGGGGTTGGAAGGGACTTCTAGAGATCACCAAGTGCACCCCCCCCCCCCCCCCCGGCAGAGCAGGATCACCCAGGGCAGGCCACACAGGAACAGATCCAGGTGGGTTTTGGAAGTCTCCAGAGGAGACTCCACAATTTCCAGGCTTCAGCACCCTCAGAGTGTAGAAGTTTTTCCTCATGTTGAGGTGGAACTTCCTGTGTTCCAGTTTTTGACCATTGCCCTTCATCCTGTCACAGGACACCACTGAAAAGAGCCTGGCCCCTTCTACTTGAACCCCACCCTGCAGATATTTGTAAATATTAATAAGATCCCCTCTCAGTCTTCTCCAGATAAACAGCCCCACAGCTCTCAGCCTTTCCTCTTAGGAGAGATGCTCCAGTCCCAGTACTGGTTTCACACTATTTGTAAGAATACTTTACATTTAGTAATGTAGTTTGCCCTAATAGAAGATAAAAGCAGTTTGCCTAATGGGGAAAATAAAATAAAACTGAAGAATTGCCTTACTCAAGTTGGAGCAAATCTAGTAATCATATGTGTAATAAACCACAGTGATAGTTCTGGACAATGCATTAGCTTATGCTCCCCCCCCCCGCCCTTTAATTGTAATCAAATTAACATATAAAAACCAGTTTCTTGTTTCCTATTAACTGACTCCTTGTATGTACTAAAATGTTCGACTGTCTGAAATCATAGCATTCAATTGGCCTCAAAAAAAGATTGTAACATGATTTGGTGCCCTGCAATAAGCCTAAAACAAACCCACAACTGTAACTGGCAATTGGACCCAATTCTTTGCAGCAAAGCAGAAATCTCTGAGAAAGGCCCACTGTTCAGGTACTAAAATTATACTAGACGAATATCAAGTCTCAAGTCCTTGAGTGGAATGTGTGTGGTGTGAAAGTTACTTCCTTTTCAGAAGGTTTGATTAAAAATAACATTCCATTTTCTTAAAAAAAA